>OW121740.1:27720711-27723211 GCA_933228675.1 Stomorhina lunata
AGTAAATTTTTGAAAAATTTCCTATAAAAAGTAAATTTTTGATAAATTTCCTATAAAAAGTAAATTTTTGAAAAATTTCCTATAAAAAGTAAATTTTTGAAAAATTTCCTATAAAAAGTACATTTTTGAAAAATTTCCTATAAAAAGTAAATTTTTGAAAAATTTCCTATAAAAGTAAATTTTTGAAAAATTACCTATAAAATTAAATTTTTGAAAAATTTCCTATAAAAAGTAAATTTTTAAAAAATTTCCTTTAAAATGTAAGTTTTTGAGAAATTTCCTATAAAAGGTAATTTTTTTAAAATTTCCTATAAAAAGTAAATTTTTGATAAATTTCCTATAAAAAGTAAATTTTTGAAAAATTACCTATAAAAAGTAAATTTTTGAAAAATTTCCTATAAAAAGTAAATTTTTGAAAAATTAAAAATCATTCCCCCAAATTTTCAATATATGAGACTTTCAAAATAAAAATTTGTATCAAATCGTTACCCACAAAATGTTTGACTAACGATTATCTTTAAATGGCAAACAAATTATATGCTATTGTTTTAGTAAGGGCACTTCTCCTTAATAACAATAGCGTATAATATATTTACTATTTAAACAATAAAAAATTGTGTAAGATTTTGCTTTATCTTTAACTTTAGCCCTTTAAAAAGATAACTACATTTTCTGCGCTTAAGTGAAATTTTAAGTGGATTAAAGTTTGATTTAAATAACTTTACTTTAGTTTTCAAAGCCTTTCACTTCTTGCTTTGTGTCTTTTTTTTTTTAACATTTTGTTTTAAAGGCTTGTGATCATAATAGAATTATAAACTTTTTATGCAAAGAAGGATAGAAAAAGCTATATACTAAACAACTTTATTCGAGGTATAAGTTTACTTTAAAATTAATAATTTATAAGGGGAGGGTTGAATTTATGTATGTTGACACATAAATGGTGATACTAAGTGGCATTGAATTCGATTTTTTGCTATTGCTAAAAATCTATTAGTTTGTAAGATAAATTATTTTAAGTTATTAGCAACTTATATACAGCATATGTACATAATTGTTGGTAAGCACTTTGTTAAATAATAATAAAATGAAATAAAGATGAGAATCCATAAATAAAACAAAGTTTTCCCCCAAAAGTATGCAGAACTTTTTGACATGCAACGTTAATGTAGTGCAACCCTTTTGAAATTGGTTTTTAGAATAAAGCTATGAGCTAAAGTTATATACAAAATATGAAGAAAACGATGTTTAAGCTAAGAAAAGTTTTTTTTTATGAAGAATTGTTTCTATTTGGATAAAACGCATACTTTGAGACTTTACGATGAGGAAAGGGAAACAAATTTCTAATATATTGTATTAAAAGTTTGTACAATGTGATTTAAAGATATACAAGTTTCAAGGTAACTGGGGACTGATGAAAATAGTTGTAATATCAGAAGCCAAATCGCATCATTCGTTATCGATTGAAATGCCATTATGACAAATATTAAATAAATAAAGAATATTTCCAAGTATTTTTTGATCCGGTTTGCGGTTATGATTTGAATAGAAGAGGAAAGAGTAAAATAAATTGATAAGTAAATTATCGTACATTAATATTGCTTAATGTATATGAACGTATATGAATGTATATGAAGTAGTTTAAAGGGATGTTAAGTGAGGACATGGTTAATGGAAAATGTTAAAAGCTTTATGTTATTCAAAACTAAGAAAAATACAGTTAAGCACATGTTATATTCCACGATTATAACAATAAGATTTTAATAGTTATATTCAAGTATTATTCCTTAGCCACATTTAAAACCTTTAAACAATTTTGTGAAAGAAACTTTTCTAAAGAAGGTTTCTATAAATTTTTTTTTTTAGAAATTTTTGTATAAAAAATTTTTTATAGAAATTTTTCTATGAAAAGTTTTTCGTACAAAAATTTTCTATATAAATTTTTCTATCAAAAATTTTCTACCCAAAATTTTCTATAGAAAATTTTATATTAAAAATTTTCTATAGAAAATTTTATATTAAAAATTTTCTATCAAAAATTTTCTATAGAAAATTTTCTCTCAAAAATTTCTACGGAAAATATTTATAGGGAGCTTTCTATAAAAAATTTTTAAAAGAAAAATTTCTATCTAAAATTTTCTTTAAAAATTTTAGATAGAAAATTTTCTATCAAAAAATTTCTATAGAAAATTTTTTTTTAAAATTTCAGATAGAAATGTTTCTTTTAAAAATTTTAGATAGAAATTTTTCTTTTAAAAATTTTTTATAGAAAAAATAAAAAAATAAAAAACATTCAATGGAAATATAAAAAATTTTCTACATAAATCGTTTTCTCAAAAATTTTCTAATAGAAATTTCCTGTTGCAAAAATTTTCTTTAAAAATTTTGTTTTATCAAAAATTTCTACAGAAATTTCTCTGTTAAACATTTTCTATAGAAATTTTGCTATTAAAAATTTTCTATAGAAATTTTTCTTTTAAAGATTTACTATAGAAATTTTTCT
>OW121740.1:27728211-27763211 GCA_933228675.1 Stomorhina lunata
AAACTTACAAAGAATTTGAAATGCTTTCATCTTTCTTAAGACAGATTCAATTAGTAAATAAAATTTTTTTGAAAAAAAATTCATTTTTGGCAAAATAAAAAAAATCATAATTAAAAAAGCTGCTTTTATTTAATTAAAGAAATATTTTAACGCAGAAAAGTAAAAACTTAAAATTCATACTTTAAATGAAACAAATAAAAATTGCAACAATAAGATAACTTATGAATATTATACCGCCTTTGTGAAGCATATTGTTTTTAAGAACATTTAAATTGACCCTATGGTTTAAGAAGTTGTTGAAAGATTGGAGATTTTCCTTTGGAGGAAATGTTATTTTCTAAGATCCTTAGAAAATATAAGTGTTTTCTTTCAAAATTTTGTTATATGATAAATTGAATACATTTGTAATTGCTATGACGACAAAATTTTGAAAAGAGAAGTTTTATGCAACTATTGGTCAGTATATCAAATTTTATAAGAATCGGTCCATATTTGACTATAGCTTTCATATAAAAAACACTCCCGGAAACCAAAAATAAATGTAGCAAAGGCCAGTTAAAGTCTATTAAATTAGAAACTATGACAGCTTTGGCCATTAAAATTTGCAGAAACAAGCTTTATACAAATATCAGCCTGTAAAATTTTGTTGCAATCGGTCAACATTTGGCTATAATTCTTATATATATATATATTCTTATATATATATATATATATATATGCAAATATAAAAAAAGGATGTTATATATATATATATATATATACATATATATATATATATATATATATATATATATATATATATAACATCCTTTTTTTATATCTGCAATCAAAAATATTCGAAAGCATATTAAAATTTCTAGGAACATCTAACAAAATATATGGACCTGTCGCATTACTATCAACTTAATATTAAGCTTAACGAAAAGTATTTAACAAACTATTAATACAAAACTACACCAGGTTATGAGATTAAATTTTGTGCAAAGTAAATACTAGGGAAACCACTTATATATAATTCCCCGACAACATTCCAATTGGAACAAGGGGTACTTCTTTTAGACAATGATCTGCATCCGATTCTATTTTTTTTAGATTAATTGAAAGGGACCTACGTTTTTACGCCGGCTCCGAACGGCAAATGCATTAGTTAGAGAAGTTTTACATAGCCTAATACTCAATAGCCAGTGGCTAGCTGAGTTATGAGGTGAACCGCCGCTTTTTTGAAATTTATTTTTTGTTTCAAGTGAGTCTGGCCAGGGATCGAACTTGGGCCTCTGGTATGCTAGGCGGATGACTCACCTGCGGTTCACAAGGGAAACCACTTATATACTTTTAAATGTTGAACTATAAAGCTCCTGAAACCGAATTTAGCCCAAATATTTTGCCAGCAACACCAACTAGCGTAACAACTTTTTTCGAATTTGGTCCACATTTTGAATTAGTTGCATCCTCGTAGATATATGAGAGATATTTCTAAATTTAACACAACTTGATGGTGCGTATATAAGATTCGACACAGCCGAATATAACACTCTTACTTGCTTCTTCTTGGATATTAAGAAGCAATATTTTAAGATTTTTTGAAAAAATTTTAAAGAAAACTTTTCTTCTCCAACAATTCTCGAGGGTATACGAGTATAAAATTACTTTAATAAATCGTTTAAAGCAGTGTCCTTTTTACATCCTTCTGCAATACAATAATGCCATTTAGCTACCCATATCATGTCTAGCATTAAAAAACTAAATTTCTTTGAATACTCATAAGAATATATGAATACGTGATAAAGGAAAACAAATCCGCAGTTTTAATAAATGTTAAATTACACATAAAACCTTTATAAAAAACCTTTTTATAAAATTCCGAAAAATATAAAAAAATAACTAAAATCACCAACACAATGTCAATGACATGACTCGTTTTGATTTTTTTATAATTTTATAATATAATTTATATTTTTTTTTCTATAGAAAAATTTTCGTTAAAAAAATTTTCGTTAAAAAAATTTTTCTATAGAAAAATATTCGTTAAAAAAATTTTTCTACACAAAAATTTTCGTTAAAAAAATTTTTCTATAGAAAAATTTTCGTTAAAAAGATTTTTCTATAGAAAAATTTTCGTTAAAAAAAATTTTTTTTTTATTCTATAGAAAAATTTTCGTTAAAAAATTTTTTCTATAGAAAAATTTTCGTTAAAAAATTTTTTCTATAGAAAAATTTTCATTAAAAAAATTTTTCTATAGAAAAATTTTCATTAAAAAAATTTTTCTATAGAAAAATTTTCGTTAAAAAAATTTTTCTATAGAAAAATTTTCGTTAAAAAAATTTTTCTATAGAAAAATTTTCGTTAAAAAAATTTTTCTATGGAAAAATTTTCGTTAAAAAAATTTTTCTATGGAAAAATTTTCGTTAAAAAAATTTTTCTATAGAAAAATTTTCGTTAAAAAAATTTTTATATAGAAAAATTTTCGTTAAAAAAATTTTTCTATAGAAAAATTTTCGTTAAAAAAATTTTTCTATAGAAAAATTTTCGTTAAAAAAATTTTTCTATAGAAAAATTTTCGTTAAAAAAATTTTTCTATAGAAAAATTTTCGTTAAAAAAATTTTTCTATAGAAAAATTTTCGTTAAAAAAATTTTTCTATAGAAAAATTTTCGTTAAAAAAATTTTTCTATAGAAAAATTTTCTTTAAAAAATTTTTCTATAGAAAAATTTTCGTTAAAAAAATTTTTCTATAGAAAAATTTTTCTATAGAAAAATTTTCGTTAAAAAAATTTTTCTATAGAAAAATTTTCGTTAAAAAAATTTTTCTATAGAAAAATTTTCGTTAAAAAAATTTTTCTATAGAAAAATTTTCGTTAAAAAAATTTTTCTATAGAAAAATTTTCGTTAAAAAAATTTTTCTATAGAAAAATTTTCGTTAAAAAAAATTTTCTATAGAAAAATTTTCGTTAAAAAAATTTTTCTATACAAAAATTTTTGTTAAAAAAATTTTTCTATAGAAAAATTTTCGTTAAAAAAATTTTTCTATAGAAAAATTTTCGTTAAAAAAATGTTTCTATAGAAAAATTTTCGTTAAAAAAATTTTTCTATAGAAAAATTTTCGTTAAAAAAATTTTTCTATAGAAACATTTTCGTTAAAAAATTTTTTCTATAGAAAAATTTTCGTTAAAAAAATTTTTCTATAGAAACATTTTCGTTAAAAAATTTTTTCTATAGAAAAATTTTCGTTAAAAAAATTTTTCTATAGAAACATTTTCGTTAAAAAATTTTTTCTATAGAAAAATTTTCGTTAAAAAAATTTTTCTATAGAAAAATTTTCGTTAAAAAAATTTTTCTATAGAAAAATTTTCGTTAAAAAAATTTTTCTATAGAAAAATTTTCGTTAAAAAAATTTTTCTATAGAAAAATTTTCGTTAAAAAAATTTTTCTATAGAAAAATTTTCGTTAAGAAAATTTTTTCTATAGAAAAATTTTCGTTAAAAAAATTTTTCTATAGAAAAAATTTCGTTAAAAATATTTTTCTATAGAAAAATTTTCGTTAAAAAAAATTTTCTATAGAAAAATTTTCGTTAAAAAAATTTTTCTATAGAAAAATTTTCGTTAAAAAAATTTTTCTATAGAAAAATTTTCGTTAAAAAAATTTTTCTATAGAAAAATTTTAGTTAAAAAAATTTTTCTATAGAAAAATTTTCGTTAAAAAATTTTTCTATAGAAAAATTTTCGTTAAAAAAATTTTTCTATAGAAAAATTTTCGTTAGAAAAATTTTTCTATAGAAAAATTTTCGTTAAGAAAATTTTTTCTATAGAAAAATTTTCGTTAAGAAAATTTTTTCTATAGAAAAATTTTCGTTAAAAAAATTTTTCTATAGAAAAAATTTCGTTAAAAAAATTTTTCTATAGAAAAATTTTCATTAAAATTTTTTTTTGTTTTTTTCCTGCTGTTTAAATTTTATTTAAATGTTCGTAACATTAGATAAAATGTGCCATAAATATTAAAACCATCTAAGTTGAAAAGTTATATGGTATAAAAATTGTCAACAATAAAATGACACTTTACATAATTTACATCTTTACGATGTAAAAATGTCTGTGTTTTGTGTCTGCTATAAAATATAAGTCAACAAGGAATTCCCTGGTGGTAGTGGTATATTTACACAAATAAATGTAATCTTACAAATATTGTATGTGAATTGAGTTAGAAAAAGTAGCTTTAAATTTTTATGAGATAAAAAATCGTGAGTGTTTTTTATCTCATGAAAATTTATTAACAATTTTTCCCTATATATTTTAGTTGAATGCATTTACAAGTAAATTTTAAAAAAGTTTTTAGTTTTAAGTAACCAATGAGAGGAAAGTGCATGAACATGATTTTTACTTAGTTAAAGGAAATCCCCAACTCACTATCAAGAATCTCTAGGGCAATTTTGTTAAGTTTCATTGCTTTACTTTACTTTCATTACATTTTGTTTTACTATAAATTTATTTTTTACTAAAAGCTATTTATTTTATCCTGCAGCATTTTCTAGGGAACTAAAAGACCAATATAAACATTTTCAAAATTACAAACACTGCACAATGGGACAATATTTACTTTTTTTTGAAAAAAAAAATATTTTTCTATAAATTCATTTTTACTTTATATTTTCATACTTTTGACCCACTGTTTACTTCAAAAAGCGTTGTAAAAGTAAATAACTTTAACAACAATTTGAAGCACAAACTAAGCATACAGTCTGTTTAATATTAGGGAATAACACCTAGAATTATTATGGCAAATACATTCCCCTAAAACTTATTTCATTTTATTGCAACTAATAGAATTTTTATGTCGGGAAGGAAAAATGAACTCAATTTTAAAAAGAACGAGTAGGGTCTCCTCAGTGTTTATGTTTTTACTATAAGCAAAAATAAAATCTTATCAACAATTTTCTCTCAAGTAAAACCAAAGTCATGACAAGACATGTTATTATCCAAAACACAAACAAGGCATTGGCATAAAAAAAGTCAGGAAATACATATAAGGAAAAAAATGATTATCATCAATCTGTTATCATAATAAGGAAATGAAATGAAAATATTCGAGAAATTGAAAAATAACAAAAATAACAAGTAAGAGTGTTATATTCGGCTGTGCCGAATCTTATATGCCCACCATCAAGTTGTGTTAAATTCAGAAACAGGGTGCAGCTAATTCAAAATCTGGACCAAAACTGAAAAAATTGCTAAGCTAATTGGTATTGTTGGTAAAACCTTTGGACTAAATTCGGTTGCCGAAGCTTTATAGTTCAACATTTAAAAATATTTTAGTGGTTTCCCCAGTATTTACTTTGATCAAAATTCGGTCTCATAACCGGGTATAGTTTTACATTAATAAGTTGTTAAATACTTTTCGTTGTGCTTAATATGTAGTTAGGCAAAACACGTTAATAGTAATACGGCAGGTCCATATATTTCGTTAGGAGTTCCTAATGCATTCATCATATATAAAGTCTGGGCTGAACATTGATTGATGCCTATATAATTTCATAGGTGCAATCTTAATATAATGAATGTACCTCCAAATCTTTTTGAATGTAGATATAACAAGTAAGAAAGCGCTATAGTCGGTCAAGCCGACCATACGATACCCTTCACCACTAAGGTCAAAGGTGTTATTTTTCCTGTATAAAGACAAATATTTGCTAAATTTTGCCATCATACAAACATTTTCTCAAAACGTATATATTCAACCTGTTTCCGTCATTTGGACTTATATGAGAGCTAGGGTCAAATGTGGACCGATTATCTCGAAATTTGGCAAATTGATTACAGTTGTTACAAAAATTATGTATGCAAAAAATAAACTCAAAATTTTCATTATCTTTAGATTTACGAGCGTTTTAGTGATTTTTTGACTCATTTAGTGCGTTTTTGAAGAAGAGTTTGTATGGGAGCTATGGTCAAATGTGGACCGATTTCAACGAAATTTGGTACAGTGATTTAGGTTTACATAAGCAGTATCTGTTTTAAATTTCATGAAAAAATATTGATATTTGTGGCCAATATAGCAATTCCGGGAAGTGAGACCTATGGGAGGTACCATAAATAATAAACCGATTTTGACCAATTTCAATAGCCATGGTCCCATTATCAAAGAAATTATCTGTGTTAAATTTCATCAAATTATCTTTAGAATTGCGACCTGTAGTTTGATTACAAGGTTTACATGGGGGTCCAGCCAGCCAGACGGACGGACGGACGGACGGACATCGCTAAATCGACTCAGAAAGTGATTCTAAGTCTATTGGTATACTAAAAGGTGGGTCTACGACAAATATTTCTATGCGTTACAAACATCAGCACAAACTTATAATACCCTTTCCACCTATGGTGGTGAAGGGTATAAAAAGGGGTTGTTATAAATATAAGCATTATAGCCAAATGTTGACCGATTGTAACACACTGGCTGGTATATATATAGAGCTTATTCTGGCAAAATTTAGTGGTCATAGCTATCATAGTTTCTAATTTAATAGCTTTTAACTGGCCCTTGCTAAAATTTTTGGTTTCCGTGAGTGTTTTTTATATGAAAGCTAAAGTCAAATATGGACTGATTTCTATAGAATTTGATAAACTGATCAAAATTGCATAAAACTTCTCTATTTTAAATTTAATCGTCATAGGTATTACAATTGTATTCAATTTATTAGCATTAATGTGTTTCCCGGGGCGGGGTTATATGGGAGCTCTAACTAAATTTGAACCGATTTTGTCCATTTTCAACACACATCTTTTTCAAGATATCCAAAATACTTTTGTAAAATTTTGTCTCTCTAGCTCTTATCGTTAAGGCGTCATCGTGCTTTTATTTGACGGATAGAAGGACATAAACAACCTTTTCTTTATGTATTTTTGTGTTTCCATAAGTTTTTCATATGGGAGCTATAGTGAAATGGTGACCGATTGTGACAAAATTTTGCACACTGGCTGACATTGACATAAGACTTCCTTGTGCCAAATTTACTGGTTATATCTTAGATTTATATATATACTTTTATAGATTTATTGGCATGTTATACTTTTAGATTTATTGGCATTTAAGTGTATTTTAGGTGAAATTTAGGCTGTTTTCGTTACAGTTTTTTGTATGGGAGCTATGGCTAAATGTAAACCGATTTTGATGAAATTTTACACGCTGTCTAGGGCTAATGTAAAACTTCTATATACCAATTTATCATCATAGCTGCTATAATTTGTCATTTATTAACAAATAAGCGATTAGCCTAGAAGAGGTTATACGGGAGCTATGGTCAAATGTGAACCGATTTTGCCCAATTTCAATACCAAAATTTTCTCAGAGATGAAGAATATTTGTACTAAGTTTCAGTGAGCTAGCTCCTTTCGTTTAGGCGTTATCGTGATTTCAACAGACAGGCAGAAAGACAGACAGACGGATATCGCTCAATTATCTTAGAATTTCATAAGGATTCAGAATATATATCGTTTTTGGTTTTTGAGCCAATATTAAGAAGATTACAAACGGAATGACAATCTCAATATACCCCCCATTCTTTTTGATGGTGGGTATAATAATTACTAGTTAATAATTTTACAAAATATTATTCTATCAATATAAGATAAGGTAGATATGTTATATATGAATGAAAAGGGAATTTTATTTACTTTTAAGTAAAATTAAAAATCTTTTAAAATTTGGAAGTTGATTTAAGACTTTTATCAAAAAAGTGAAACAACAATAAATTTACCTAGTTTTTATACCCTTTTCCATCATAGGTAAAAAAGGTATTATAAGTTGATGCTGATGTATGTAACGCATAGAAATATTTCTCTTAGATCCACCTTTTAGTATACCAATAGGCTTAGAATCACTTTCTGAGTCGATTCAGCGATGTTCGTCCGTCCAGCCAAACGGACCCATGTAAACCATGTATCATAGTACAGGTAGCAGTTCTTAAGGTAATTTTATGAAATTTGGCACAGATAATTTTTTTGATAATTGAACCGTGGCTATTGAAATTCGTCAAAACCGGTTCATTATTTATGGTACCTCTCATAGGTCCCAATTTCCGGAATTGATATATTGGCCACAAAAATCAATATTTTTTTCATGAAATTCAAAAGAAATACTGCTTATATAAACTTAAATCACTGTAATAAATTTTGTTGAAATCGGTTCACATTTGACCATAGCTACAAAATCTTTTCTCAAAACGCACTAAATGGACAAAATTCACTAAAACGCTCGTAAATCTAAAGATAATGAGAATTTTAAGTTTATTTTTTACATACATAGTTTTGGTAACAACTGTAATCAATTTGCCAAAGATAATCGGTCCACATTTGACCCCAGCTCTCATATAAGTCCAAATGACGGAAACAGGTTAAATATATAAGTTTTGAGAAAATGTTCGTATGATGGCAAAATTTAGCAACTATTTGCCTTTAAACAGGAATAATAACTTATCGTAGGTCGGACTTGACCGACTATAGCACTTTCTTACTTGTTATATATTCATATACGTTGAGTACAAGTGCATTAATTCATATATTATCAACTACTATTTACGCTAACTTTTAACGTTAATAAAAATGCTTGCTTTAATGCAGTTTTTCTTTTTTCTAAAAAAAAAATAATAATAAATATTGGGAAAAATAAGTAACATTTAGTGTAAAACCATGTTTTTTAATACGTGCTCTGGTTTTCTAAACTTATTGCTGCTGTTTGTAGTAAATATATGTGGTTTTGACAAAATAATGTACATGTATATTTTTACTAACACACATATACATAACTATATAAATAAGTATTTTCTAACTATATACGTATAAACAATTTCTAATCCACTCGTCCTTAACTGTGGTCATATTTTAAATTCTTTGTTTTTAAATTTGTTATTTAAAAACTGTGAGAAACATAAATCGTAGCATACTTTTAAGCTGTTAACAAAAATTTGGGTTTGTAATGAATTATGTTCTGAGATATTAAAAGCATTAAGCTGCTCGTGTAAGAGTAGTAGTGTCATAATAATGCCAACAAAAATATGTAGGGTGGGTCGATTTTTGACTTTTGTCTCTGATCGACTTCTAATAGTGAAATTATGTGGCCAAATTATGTCAATCGAAAGTGTGCAAAATATTATTGATTTATTTTTGGAATACGAGCCCGCGCAACAGGCCCACAATTTTTGAGCCCATTTGTATGGGGAAAACTGAGAGTATTTGCAGTTTTAGCTACATTTCGTTCATTTACAATTTATTTTTAAGAGAAAAGATAATGGAATGGAATAAAAGTGAACTAATGCAGCTTTAATTGACGTCATAAATATCTGAAATCCATCCATAAGCCTATGGATACACCGCTAGAAAAAACTACTTTGGACAAAACTTCGTAAAGTAGGGCATGATTTATCATTTTAAGACATGTTAAATGTTATTAAAGAGTGTTCTAAAAAAAATATGCATTTACTATTTTAGACAAAATTTTTCCATAGTGCAAGAAATAATTTATTTTTTTGATCTATAGATATGTCAGATACTATTATTTTAGAAATTATTAATTTTCAATAGTTATTTCAATCAAAATGGACTGCAAAAAAAAGTTCGTGAAAATATAATTAAAACTTTTGAAAAAAATCAGTCATGGACTTTTAAAAAAATAGCTAAAAATTTGAAAGTTGACCCTCGAACGGTTTCTAATGCCATCAGACGGTATAAGGAAAACCTGAGCATTGAAAGAAAACCTGGATCAGGGAGGAAAAAGGTCCTACAGATATTGGTAAGGCAAAAGAAGTCGAGCGACTCTTTCGAAGAGCGCCTAACACTTCTTTAAGAAAAGCAGCTCGTACGGTGAAATGTTCTACGAATTTTGCACATAGAGTCAAAGCTTATGCTGGACTGAAGACATACAAAGTCCAAAAGGTTCCAGATCGCAATGCTATAAAGAACTTAGAAGCAAAAAAACGAGCGAAAAAATTGAAGTCTGATTTTATAAAAAAATACACCTGTTGTGTGATGGATGATGAAACATACGTACTGGCAGACTTTTCTCAACTACCTGGTCAAGATTTTTATGTTGCTGATAGACGGGGCAATGTTCGGCAAGAGTTTCGCACAAAAAAACAAACAAAATTCCCTAAGAAGTTTCTCGTGTGGCAAGCTATTTGCAGTTGTGGCAAAAGAAGTAAAGTATTTGTGGCATCTGGCACAATAAACACAGAAATTTATATAAAGGAGTGCCTACAAAAACGGTTGTTACCCTTTTTAAGAGAGCACAGAGTGACTACATTTTTTTGGCCCGATTTGGCATCATGCCATTATGGAAAAAAGGCACTTGAGTGGTACTCAAAGAATAATGTCATTTTTGTACCACGAGAGGCAAATCCACCTAACTGTCCAGAACTTTGGCCTGTGGAAAGGTATTGGGCTCTGGTAAAAAAGGAATTGAAGAACACAGGAAAGATTTCCAAGAGCATGTCCGATTTTAAGCGCAGGTGCAACACATGCTCCAAAAAGGTATCAGAAGCAACTGTAAAATCTTTAATGGGAGGGTTTCCGAAAAAAGTCGATAATTTTGCAAAACCCGAGACTAAGTAAACATTTTAATGCTAAATGATTTTGTATAATATGTCATTATATTTGCGTATTTTGTAGAGTTTTTATATTAAAAGGTTTGATTTTTATTTAAGAAAATCCAACTACAAATTTTATTTAGAGCACTCTTTAAAATATAACAATATTATGAAAATTCAGTTAAAAATTAATAATATTACGTATTTAAAAAATAAAAAAATAATACAAAAAATCAAATTGGGTTTACCCAATTTTAAAAACAAAGAACCTGTACAAAGAGCAGTATTTAAAAAAAAAAATCGGTCTATAAACATCAGGGATATCGCCAAAATTTAAAATTCGATGAGAATTTAAATAATTTTTTTTTAAACTGTGTTTTTCAAAAATAAGTTTTGAATTTCGTCATAAAACTGTATTTTAAAAAAAAGATTTTTGGACTGTATATCAAATTTTAGGAAATCATCAAATTTCATCAAAATCGTTAGATCAATAGCCGAGATATCGCCAAAGCAAAACTTATCGATGTACGCAAATTGACAATTTTTAAAAAATAAAAAAAACAGTATTTTTTTGAAAAAATTGTTTGAGTTATATATCAGATTTTAGAAAATACTCCAACCCAACGTGCTATTAAATTTTTTCAAAATCGGTTTATATACGCCAGATTTATCGCCAAAACTCAAAATTCGATGAGAATTAAAAAAAAAAAAAATTTAAAAACTGTATTTAAAAAAAAAAATTTTTAAATTCGTCATCGAAGTTTAGTATTTTAGCGATATCTCGGGTGTTTATGGACCGATTCCAGCGTGCTGCGTAGGGAAATTTCCTAAAATCTGGTGTATAATTCGTCTGAGTGCACCCACCAATAGCTTTACAAACTTGATTTCAACAGACAGACGGGCATGGCTAAATCTCTCCTGGCGATTCTGAGTCGATCGGTATAATTTTTATGGGGTCTCAGACAAACAATGAAAAAATTACAAACTGAATGACAAACTTATAATAACCTTTCACCTATTGGTGAAGGGTATAATTAGATTATTTCATTAGAATTGAAAATTATTAACTTCTACAGCTAAATTATTTCCGCCAAACCAGAAGCTGAAGGTAAACATTAAATGCAACTTAAAGCAGCTCCAAAAATTTCCAAAGATCATTATTTACTTAAGGGAAAGAAGCATAAGCATGATAGCTCATGATAAAAAATGCTGTGTTTAACTAAGTTTAAAATTTGTAAAAGAAAAGAAAACTAAATTATTTTATTCTGAAAACTATTTTCATCACGCTGGAGTTAATGTGAAATTGTGTAAAAATCTCTAAACAAAAAATACGAAAAAAAAACTTGACAAAAACAAAAAAGAGTGAATAAAGAATAAAATGCTTTGGAAATCTTGTCATTTGAACAAAAGCAGTAGAATACAGAATTTTTCTTGAGGAAGAACTGAACTCTCGAAAGTTAAAATAATGCTAAATTTTACGCATAGTTAAACAAAATTTAAAAGAAAACAAGTAAGAAAGTGCTACAGTCGGTCAAGCCCGACCAGACGATACCTTTCACCACTAAGATCAAAGGTGTTATATTTCTTGTATAAGACAAATATTTGCCAAAATTTGCCATCATACAAACATTTTTCAAAACTTATATATTTAGGCTGTTTCCGTCATTCGGACTTATATGAGAGGTAGGTTGAAATGTGGACCGATTATCTCGAAATTTGGCAAATTGATTACAGTTGTTACAAAAATTAAGCATACAAAAAAATTTTGTATGGGAGCTATGATCAAATATCGAAAAATTTCCTATAAAAAGTAAATTTTTGAAAAATTTCTTACAAAAAGTAAATTTTTGAAAAATTTACTATAGAAAATAAATTTTTGAAAAATTTCCTATAGAAAAGTAAATTTTTGAAAAATTTCCTATAAAAAGTAAATTTTTGAAAAATTTCCTATAAGAAGTAAATTTTTGAAAAATTTCCTATAAGAAGTAAATTTTTGAAAAATTTCCTATTAAAAGAAAATTTTTGAAATATTTCCTATAAAAAGTAAATTTTTGAAAAATTTCCTATAAAAAATAAATTTTTGAAAAATTTTCCCATAAAAAGTAAATTTTTGAAAAATTTCCTATAAAAAGTAAATTTTTGAAAAATTTCCTATAAAAAGTAAATTTTTGAAAAATTTCCTATAAAAAGTAAATTTTTAAAAAATTTCCTATAAAAAGTAAATTTTTAAAAAATTTTCTATAAAAAGTTAATTTTTAAAAAATTTCCTATAAAAAGTAAATTTTTGAAAAATTTCCTATAAACAGTAAATTTTTGAAAAATTTCCTATAAAAAGTAAATTTTTGAAAAATTTCCTATAAAAAGTAAATTTTTGAAAAGTTTCCTATAAAAAGTAAATTATCGAAAATTTTCCTATAAAAAGAAAATTTTAAAAAATTTCCTATAAAAAGTAAATTTTTGAAAAATTTCTTACAAAAAGTAAATTTTTGAAAAATTTCCTATAAAAAGTAAATTTTTGAAAAATTTCCTATAAAAAGTAAATTTTTGAAAAATTTCCTATAAAAAGTATATTTTTGAAAAATTTACAATAAAAAGTAAATTTTTGAAAAATTTCCTATAAAAAGTAAATTTTTGAAAAATTTCCTATAAAAAGTATATTTTTGAAAAATTTACTATAAAAAGTATATTTTTGAAAAATTTACTATAAAAAGTAAATTTTTGAAAAATTTCCTATAAAAAGTAAATTTTTGAAAAATTTCCTATAAAAAGTAAATTTTTGAAAAATTTCCTATAAAAAGTAAATTTTTGAAAAATTTCCTATAAAAAGTAAATTTTTAAAAAATTTTCTATAAAAAGTTAATTTTTAAAAAATTTCCTATAAAAAGTAAATTTTTGAAAAATTTCCTATAAAAAGTAAATTTTTGAAAAATTTCCTATAAAAAGTAAATTTTTGAAAAATTTCCTATAAAAAGTAAATTTTTGAAAAGTTTCCTATAAAAAGTAAATTATCGAAAATTTTCCTATAAAAAGAAAATTTTAAAAAATTTCCTATAAAAAGTAAATTTTTGAAAAATTTCTTACAAAAAGTAAATTTTTGAAAAATTTCTTACAAAAAGTAAATTTTTGAAAAATTTCCTATAAAAAGTAAATTTTTGAAAAATTTCCTATAAAAAGTAAATTTTTGAAAAATTTCCTATAAAAAGTATATTTTTGAAAAATTTACAATAAAAAGTAAATTTTTGAAAAATTTCCTATAAAAAGTAAATTTTTGAAAAATTTCCTATAAAAAGTATATTTTTGAAAAATTTACTATAAAAAGTAAATTTTTGAAAAATTTCCTATAAAAAGTAAATTTTTGAAAAATTTCCTATAAAAAGTAAATTTTTGAAAAATTTCCTATAAAAAGTAAATTTTTGAAAAATTTCCTATAAAAAGTAAATCTTTGAAAAATTTCCTATAAAAAGTATATTTTTGAAAAATTTACTATAAAAAGTAAATTTTTGAAAAATTTCCTATAAAAAGTAAATTTTTAAACAATTTCCCATTAAGAGAAAATTTTGAAAAATTTCCTAAATAAAAATTTGTATCAAATCGTTAACTACAAAATGTTTGACTGTCAATATTTCAGTAGGATTTGTAAATTCAAAATTAATTATTTTTCGCATAGTAAGATCCACAACGGCGGAACCTTTTCCAATCATTAACCGAATTTTTTTGGAATGTGGACCTATTCCACTTTCAAAATAAAGTATTCATATAACCCTAGTGTAACCTATTCTAAAATATTTTATTCTACACAAAAATATCAGACGTGTCATGTACATATTTGTCTTAAACACTTTAATTTGAATTGATTCCTAAATGTATGCTACATTAGATCATTTATAGGCATACAGTGTTATTAGTAAAACCTATTGGCAAATAAAGTCGGATTTAATGAAAAACCAAACATTATTTTAAGTAGAGTTTGCAAAAAACCGTAAAAATGAGAAACCGCGGTTTCGGTTTTAAAACACTAAAAACCGGCCGGTTTCGGTTCGGTTTTTTAAATAAATCTATTTTGATTAAAAATTTGTAGTAAAATTTAGATAATTTTATTAAAACAAAGTAAAGGTATATTTATTAAAGCTCATATTTATTATTTAATACAAAAATTCAGGAAATTAATTCACGTTTTCTAAATATGAGGGATTTCTTAAATAAGTCTTGATTCATTTAGAGAAAATGCAAAGGCCCTTTAGCTTGTATAATATTTATATCGGAACGACAAATTGCTTTAACAGTCATTTTTATGAACAGCAACGAATCTTTAAATGAATTTACAATTTTAAAGTCGATAGAAGCAAATCTAAGGTAAAGCTGTCGCTTTTCTAAGCTTTCATGAATACTTTCTTTTAGAAGCTGAAATCTAAGAGTAAACTTAATTCACGATTATGGTGGCTTTTAACGCTTGTTTGTAAAATATTATTACGAACTAACGAATTATTGAAATACCGAACAGTTTTTCTTCAAATTTTTAAGTGATCGGTTTTAAATGATTCAAAGTTTCATCGTTGCCATCTTCAAAGTTGTCTTCGCTTTCGTCGGTTTGAAGTTCATCCACATCTGGATTTATTAGAAATTTTGAATAAAAAATATCAGTGACACACTGACTGCCAATTTCTTGTGCCAAATTTAGTGGTTATATCTTTTATACTTTTAGATTTATTGGCATTTAAGTGTATTTTAGGTGAAATTTAGGCTGTTTTCGTAAGTTTTTTGTATGGGAGCTATAGCTAAATGTGAACCGATGATGATGAATTTTATATACTGCCTAGGGCTTATGTAAAACTTTTATACACCAAATTTTATCGTCATAACTGCTATACTTTGTCATTTATTAACAAATAAGCTATTAGCCTAGACGAGGTTATTCGGGAGCAATGGTTAAATGTGAACCGATTTTGCCCAATTTCAATACCCAATTTTGTCAGAGATGAAGAATATGCTTACTAAGTTTCTAGCTTCTTTCGTTTAGGCGTTATCGTGATTTCAACAGACTGACAGACAGACAGACAGACAGACAGACAGACAGACAGACAGACAGACAGACATCGCTCAATCGTCTTAGAATTTCATAAGGATTCAGAATATATATCGTTTTTGGGTTTTGAGCCAATATTAAGGAAATTACAAACGGAATGACAATCTCAATGTACCCCTCATTCTTTTAGATGGTGGGTATAATTATAAAAAATAAATAGCTAAGACCGCGGTTTTTTCTACGGTTTTCGGTTGCGGTTTTGAGGCATAAAAACCGAGGTTTCGGTTTCGGTTAAAACCGAACTACAAACCTTAATTTTAAGGCTTAAATTTTGGCATGCGGCTATATGTAATTATTTCCATAAAGTTTAAAATAAACTAATTTAAATATGTTTTTAGCTGTTTTGCGTGTATTTATCTACATACAAATATTTACATGTATACTTAATTTCCAATATCACAAATACTTTTGCATTTTCTAAAATGTTTAGGAAGATAATACATATGTTAAAACTAAAAAATTACTATAGTATTCACATGACATCGTGCATGTGTATGTATGTATATTAAACCTCTTTGGATAAATGAACAACATGTGCTAATATCTAAACTTTGTAAATACAATAAATTTGCTATTTTTTCAGAATTTTGCTTACATTCACGAACACATGCGAGTATATATATTTTTGAAATAATATTTATCTAATGGTGTTGTGTATAATCTAACACACACTCACTGTGGTCATATAATAAATTCTTTGCTTTAGAATCTGTAAATAGAAATAGTGTGGGAGATATAAATCGTTGCATACTTTGAAGCTGATAACAGCAATTTTAAAATGTATATACTTATGTATTAGTATTAAGTTTTCTCAGATATTCAATGATTTTAAATGTTTGTGGTGGGTATAAGCTTATACGTGGGCATAAGTATATTGATATGATGTTAACATAGGAGATGCTTATTTAGCAAATGAAGGGTCAATCAAACCCAAAATAATTTGTTTGTTTTTAAAATAAAAGCTGGGTCCAAATCACCGCATTTGATATCGATCGAAAACTCCGATTTTTTAGCAAATATTGCGTGGCATACCTTAGGGATTTTCAAAATAATTGATTTTGCAAAAAAGTTCAATAAAATGTGATATTTAGACATATCCGTTTGTTTGTCAAAACATTTAGTTAAAATAACATTCTTTTACTATCAGGGAACTTTCTGCAAATAAGTTACAATGTATTGAACCCTATATGTTATATATTATACAACAAAACATCTAAACATCTTTTGAAAAGTGCAAGGTCGTGACTATATGGGTACTATCAAATTGTAGTTTAGTTTAGCCAATTTTTTAAAAAAGTTTTTTTGTTTTAAAAGTTGAAGAAAAAATTTTGTTTTACTTTTTTAAACATCATTTTTGTAAATCTTGAACCTAAACAACTTTTGTGAACACACCACTATAATCTGAACGTGTCTAAATACCAAAAAAGGTCATAAAAACTCTCTTGTGCCAAAAAATTATAACTATAGTTTAGAAAAAACCAGGATTTTCAAAAAGTTATAGTAAAAAAATTAAATATAAAAGAATGTTTCTTTAATTAAAAAAAAAAGTTTTTCTTTTTTTAATACAAGTTTCAGTCTTTATAGGGTACAATTATAAGTCGTAGAGGGGTTTATATAGTAGATTCAATTTTCAGGGCTTGTACAATTTTCAATGTTGTAACAATTTTAATCTCACATCTTTAACCCATATCGTCCCAGCGTTCGATTACACTGTGACACATTTGAGGGCAATAGTCTGGGGTCAAAAAAAGACTTCCCATGATAAATGAAAGCACTAGACTAGTGTATTCAAACTCCAAAAGCGATTGGCGCTGGTAAGTGAAACTTTGGAGTTGCAATTTCTGTGTAGGAGTCAAATCAAAAATTTCGGAACACATACAGAACCACACCATCTCAAATTTTTATGAAATTTTGTATATACGTTCTCCTAGCTCAGATAATTTTATGAGTTCTTCAAAATTTAAAATTTTACTTTAATTCAGATTTTATGGCGGTTCAAATTTCGTTTCTTTCGAAATTTTTTTGAAAACATACCCACTTTATATGCCTTTAACTTTTGATGATTCGTTTGTGGATGTCTTAGAAGTTTGAAGATTCCTCAGCAGTTTAGAATAACTCTGAAGTTTAAAGATGACTTAGCAGTAAAAGGGATGACTGAAGTTTTAGTACGATTCAGTAGTTTTAGGATGACTCAGAAATTTTAGGGTGACTCAGTTGTTTTTAGGTTTAGTCAATTGTTTTAGGATGACTCAGTAGTTTTAGAATAAGTCAGTAGTTTTATGATGACTCATCAGTTTAAGGATGACTCATCTGTTTAAGGATGACTCATCAGTTTAAGGATGACTCATCGGTTTAAGGATGACTCATCAGTTTAAGGATGACTCAGTAGTTTTGGAATTAATCAGCAGTTTTAGGATGACTCAGAAGTTTTAGAATTAGTCAGAAGTTTTAGAATTAGTCATGATAATCAAGAAGCTTTTTAAAAATAGTGAACAGTTTTATGGTGACTCATCAGTTTTATGACGACTCAGCAGTTCTAGGATGACTCAACAGTTTTAAGATGACTCAGCAGTTTAATGGACACTCAGCAGTTTCAGGATGACTCAGCAGTTTTATGATGACTTAGCAATTTTAGGATGACTCAGCAGTTTTAAGGTGACTCAGCAGTTTTATGACGACTCAGAAGTTTTTGGATGCTTCAGCGGTTTTAGGATCACTCAGCAGTTTAATGGACACTCAGCAGTTTCAGGATCACTCAGCAGTTTTATGAGGACTCGGCAGTTTAAGGATCACTCAGCAGTTTTAGGATGACTCAGTAGTTTTAGATGAATAAGCAGTATTAGGATGACTCAGCAGTTTTATTATATTTTATATTTTATTATATATTATATTAGCCAGCATTTTATGATGACTCAGCAGTTTTAGGATGACTCAGCAGTTTTACGAAAACTCTGCAGTTTTGGGATGACTCAGCGGTTTTAGGATGACTCTGCAATTCTAGGATGACTCAGCAATTTTAGAATTGTTTAATGATGACTCAGTAGTTTTAGGATGACTCAGTAGTTTTAGATGAATAAGCAGTTTTAGGATGACTCAGCAGTTTTATAATTGGTCAGCAGTTTCATGATGACTAAGTAGTTTTAGGATGACTCAGCAGTTTTAGAATAAGTCAGCAGTTTTAGGATGACTCAGTAGATTTAGATGAATAAGCAGTATTAGGATGACTCAGCAGTTTTAGGATGACCCAGCAGTTTGCTAAAACTCAGCGGTTTTAGGATGACTCTGCAATTCTAGGATGACTCAGCAATTTTAGAATTGTTTAATGATGACTCAGTAGTTTTAGGATGACTTAGTAGTTTTAGGATGACTCAGTAGTTTTAGATGAATAAGCAGTTTTAGGATGACTCAGCAGTTTTATAATTGGTCAGCAGTTTCATGACGACTCAGTAGTTTTAGGATGACTCGTCATTTTTAGGATGACTCAGAAGTTTTATGATGACTCAGAAATTTTATAACGACTTAGCAGTTTTAGGATGACTCAGTAGTTTTATAACGTCTCAGAAATTTTCACATGACTCAGCAATTTTAGAATTAGTCAGCAGTTTTAGTATGATTCAACAGTTCTAGGATGACTCAACAGTTTTAGTATGACTCAGCAGTTGTATGATGAATCAGCAGTTTTAGGATGATTTAGCAGTTTTAGGATGACTCAGCAGTTTTAGAATGACTCATTAGTTTTAGGATGAGTCAGTAGTTTAAGGCTGAGTCAGAAGTGTTAAGATGATTCAGTAGTTTTAGGGTGACTCAGCTGTTTTAGCAAGATTAAGCAGTTCTAGAATGAGTTATCCGTTTTAGGATTGGTAAGTGGCTTTCTATGTTGTAAAAATGGCACTAGAATAACGGATACATCTTGTCGAATATGAAACTTGATACACATATTATGTCACAACAGATTGTGGGCCGTTAAATTCCGAAAATGGTGAAGTCTTTTATAGTTCATAAGATAAGTCTTTTTCTGATAAACAAAAGACAATTGATCATTTGATGGACAAAATCCAAATAAGTGCTGGAAAATTAGTACGATCAAATGGGGTTTAGGAAGTCCCCATAAACATAATAACTTCCAGGCTGAGGAACTTTAAAAGTTTTTTACTTGTAATTTTCATAGATATTGCGCAATTTAAATATATCAGCGTAATTTAACGAAAATTATTAAAATACTTTATTATTTGCGTATTTACTCAAATCAAATCCTGATAAGGTCTTCTTTGCGGATAATATTACACACCATTACACATACACATATTAAAGTTGAAATGAAACATTTACCAGCATCGATGTCATGCGACACATTTTTTGAGATTAATTTATAATTCTGGTGATTAAAAATGAATCTATATAAAAGTGGTTATATATATCTGTATATAACTACGTACTTGTTAAATACTAATAAAGACTCCATTGATATTAAAGGCAATATACATTGACTACGACATACACGAAAAAATCGCACGAAAATATCTTGAAATTTTCTTAAGTTCAAAATATTTGGAACATTTCCAACAGCAATTTCCCAAATTTAATAAACAAAATCTTTTTTGTTTATTGCAGTTTTATTAATAGTAAATATTTAAGTCGACTTAGGCAAATTTTATGGATGTCAAAGTTTACGTCCTAAAATAAATTATAAAGCTTTTAGAATATTTAAGTAAAACAAGGACATTTTCAAATATAAATTCTCTTATAGGCAAAACAATGACAAATTTTTACAGCACAATAATTTCTTGTATTTCGTGCTATAGGAAATAAACAGCCTTCCATTAGTCCCATTATTAAATTGCTTTTATTTTATAAATGCGCCTAAGTGCTAAAATATTTTTTTTGTTTAAAGAAAACTTAAATACAAAGTTTAAGTAAATATTATTTGAAAATATCTTAATTACATTTAAGAGGATTTAAATTTCTTTATATCTATATACTAAAGAAAGCAGGCAAATCAAAAGCTTTTACAAAATTCAATATCGCCGTTAATAATAAGGAAGTGGTTATAGGTTTATTAGAGGCCAATAAAATATAATTTTTTTTCATTAAAGTTGTGTTCTTCTTCTTCTTCTGTTATCCTTGACTCCCAGTGGAGCATAGGGCCTCAAAAAAAAGTTGTATATGCTTTAAAAATAAAATCAGTTTCAATACATGAACGTTATGTATCTCTAGAAAATTCTTTATATATTTTGTTTGAATGTCTTTGCTACTCTCCTTTAATTATATATTCTTAAACGAGCAAAAATTGTAATTTGAACTGTGGGTACGTTTTTTGATGTATAGGTCGAGTAAGAAGGGACTTTTGGATACTTTACCTCCAAGGGGCAAAAACGGGTAAAAAGAGGAAAAAATTTAAAACGTTAGATCTCCTAAAGTAATAGGAGAATTACGTTTTGAACAACTAAAAAAATAAGTGGACAGGTGTTTGGTACTTTTTTGAAACTATGCCCGATAGGGGGTAAAGTAGTGAAAGTAGTTTTTTTTTTATTCTATTTTCAGCCCACACTTATCTTTTGAACCAAAAATAAGAGAAAGGAACTTTGTACTAGAAATAATATATGTGAAAAAAATATTGAACACGTACTTGGTACTTTTCGGTGGCCAAAGTGGGTAAAAAAGGGATAAACAGATAACTTAAAATCTCATAAAGTAATATTAATAGGAACAACATATTAACTGCGTTTTTATAAAATGTACTGTATTCAATTGGTACCAAAAAAGTACCAAATTGAACCTTTTAAAGATTAGAGGATACAAATTGGCACAAATTGGTAATGTTATAACTTTTAAGCAAATTAATGTTTGTCTGTCTGTATGTGCTTTATAGAATAGTAAACTATGCATTTGTTTCAAGTTGGAATGACTTATTTCCGACAGGTGGCGCCACTGAAAATTACTTAGATCTTAAACTGTGTATTTGATCATGTTATGATCTTTAGAAAAGTTATAGCGCACGAGCCGACGAAGGTCTCTTAGTTGGTATGACCAATAACCGACAGATGGCGCCACTGAAAATTACTCAAACTGAATTAAATCGTAATCTGCACATTTGATCATGCTGTGATCTTTAACCTTAAAGTCATCCTTGTGGATTTTTGTGTGCGATGTATTTCCTATAAATTAATTTATTAATTAATTTTCCCCAAAATGCTTATCTTAAAGCTCCGAACAAGGCCCGGTCAACCTAAAATCTTAACAGTATGATTTCTTCTTACATTCCTTGGCAAAAAGTATAAGGAGGGCTCTTTAGTCTTGAAATTTGATACATATGCTTCTATCGACTTAGTTAAGAAAAATTTTAAAGTTAGATCAAAATTGACCACGGCCATCGCCTATTCGCCCTAAATGTTTGTTTCTTAACCGATCGTTGCGAAACTCGGCACAGACTATAAGTAATGCGAAGTTGAATTATGTGGAAAATTTCATTTGAAATTTACCACTCCCATCGCACCCCGCCCATATAGTGTGAAAATATTTGTTCGCCTCAAATTTTTGTTTCTTAACCGATCGTAACGAAACTCGGTACAGGCTTTCAGTGTTACAGCGTTGAACTATGTGAAAATTTCATTGAAATCTGCCACGCCCATCACTCCCCGCCCATATAGTGCGAAAATATTTTTCCGCCGTAATGTTTGTTTCTTAACCGATCGTAAAGAAACAGATTATCAGTATTACAAAGTTAAAATATAATGAAAGTTTCATGGAAATCTGCCACTCCCAATGCCCATCTTACATATAAGTCGAAAATATATATTTTTTTCTTTCAAAATTTTTATTTATTTAGCAAAAGTCATAAAACTTTCCACAAATTATTAGAGTTATAAAGCTAAAATAAAAAAAATTTGCCATAACCATCTCCCCCTACATTTTTCGTCTTATGCTGCCGTCATAAGGATCTGACTATAAAAGAAGTCGATGGTGGCAAGACAAACTGCCACCCTGCTGCACTTTCTGGCGAACGTTAGCCTATACCTTCTATAGTCTTTATTTTGAGCTTCTTCAGTTTTTTTTGAAAGCTGCCCTATTGGAAGTGAAGCCGCTTCCATAATGTCTTTTGTTTTTGTTTTGAAATTTTGTTTTGTTTATCTTATTCATTGTTTCTTTTAAAACCCGTTGAATAATCTTAACCCCTTGACGTATCAATTAGCGTAACGAAGTTCACTTCCAACTGTTCGCATACAACTTGCACTAAACAAACCAGTTTTGATGCTTAACAGTCGCAAAACAAGTCAGATTCGTTATAATCATGTTAGTCACAGAAATTGTATCACGAGTCAGACTCGTGGAAATACATCAAGGGGTTAAACAAGTTGTTGTTATCATTTGTAGTATGAAAAAAAAGCCAAAAAGTATGCAATACTTTTTATGTATGATGTTTATTTGAAAAATTCGATATCGATCGAAATCTTAGATATTTAAAAACATTTATATAGCATACTTTAAGGATAATCAAAACTATTTAAATGATGCACAGTTTACTATATTTTTTTGAAGTTGTATGCCAAAAGATGAACAACAAAACTCAGAATTTTAAGCAAATATTGTGAAGTATACTTTAGGGATGCTCAAACTTACTTCGATGCAAAAAGTTTATTGAAATTTGGTATCCATTTTGATTAGTTTTTAAAAACATATAGTTTAATTAAAATACTTTTACTATTGGTCATCTTTTGGCAAATAACTACAAAAAAATAAAATAAATTGAGCATCTTTTAAATAATTCTGTTATCCTTATAGTAGCTAAATGATTTGAAAATATCTAAGATTTCGATCTTAGGTCAAATTACCGCATTCGATATCGATCGAAAACTCAGACTTTTAAGCAAATATTGTGGAGTATACTTTAGGGATGTTCATAACTTTGAACATCCCTAAAGTATACTCCACAATATTCGTTACAAAAAGTTTATTGAAATTTGGTATCCATTTTGATTCGTTTTTAAAAATATATAATTCAATTAAGTCACTTTTACTATTGGTCAACTTTTGGCAAATAACTACAAAAAAATATAAAGTAAATTGAGCACCTTTTAAATAATTTTGATTATCCTTAACTTATGCTATACAAATGTTTTGAAAATATCTAAGATTTCGATCGATGTCGAATGTGGTAACTTGGACCCTAAGTTTTCATCGATATCGAATGAGGTAATTTGGCCCCAAATGAAATTTTATATATGACTTTTTTTATTATACCCTTCACCGCGATAGGTGCAAAGGGTATTAAAAGCTTGTGCTGATGTATGCAACGCACAGAAATATTTGTCTTAGACCCAGCTTTTAGTATACCGATAGGCTTAGAATCACTCTTTGAGTCGATTTAGCGATGTTAGTTGGCCCATCCGTCCGTCCGTCTGGCTGGCTGGACCCCCATATAAACCATGTAATTAATGTACAGTTCGCAATTCTAAAGATAATTTAATGAAATTTGGCACACATCATTTTTTTGATAGTGGGACCATGGCTAATGAAAATCGGTTCATTATTTATGGAACCTGCCATAGGTCCCGCTACCCTGCAATTGATATTTTGGCCACAAATATCAATATTTTTATATGAAATTTAAAACAAATACTACTTATGTAAACCAAAATCACTGTAATAAATTTCGTTGAAATTGGTCCACATTTGACCATAGCTCCCATACAATCTCTTCTGTCAAAAATCACTAAATGGGACAAAAATCTCAAAAACTCTAAAAATAATGAGAATTTTTGGGTTTATTTTTGCAGACATAATTCTTGTAAACATTGTAATCAATTTGCCATGTTTCGAGATAATTCACATTTGACCCTAGCTCTCATATCACTCTAAATGACGGAAACAGCTTAAATATATAAGTTTTTAGAAAATGTTTGTATGATGGCAAAATCTAGCAAATATTTGTCTTCATACAAGAAAAAGAACACCTTTGACCCTAGTGGTGATGGGTATCGTATGGTCTGTCTTGACCGACTATAACACTTTCTTGCTTGTTTTAAAATATACTTACAGTAAATATATATATATATACTTTGTATTTTATACTATGTATTTTTACTATGTATTTTTTTGCCAGCAAAATCCCAGTGTTTATCGCTGCACTTCAGAATTTTTCATTTAAAATAATTTTATTTAAAAAGTGTAGTATCGAAGAACCACCCAGTAAAATTTTTCATTACCAAATAATGAGTTAAACAGTTAAACTATTGAACACGAACTACTTACTCATTCGCTGTTTAAGTCATTACATTAACATGGGGATGTCATTGGAGGCAAGTACTTACCAATTGCAGAATATTAATGACTTGGATAAGCAATTTGAAAGCAACAACAACAACAACAGCAATAACTTTTTTGTTGTTGTTTTATTAAAAACATATATTTTTAAACGAAATAAATTTTTTTTTTTATGATCCCATGGGGGCTCGAACCCAGACCCTCCGACTGCTAGGCAGAGACTCTTCCACTGAGCTACTTCATATGTTGAAAACTTAGCAGCTTTTAATTAATATAAACAATTTTTATTTTTAGATCCAAAATCATGTGAAAATAACTTTGTTTTTCCCTGCTTTTTTGCTTTGTTGTAATTTTTGGATAAATATTTTTATACGATTTTTTGTAATTATTTTAAAACTTTTTTAAAATTATTTTAAAACTTAAACAATTTAAATCTTCTTTTTTGTATAAGTTTTTATATAAGATTTACTCTTACTTACTTAAATGTTACAACCTGTTAAGGTCAAAGTCCGAGCATGTTTTAGAATTCCATGGATTTCGATCTTGTGCGAATATTCTCCAATTTTATAGGCCAATCTTTGAAAAATGTTCCTCTACTTGGTCTTTCTATCGAAGTTTCGGACATCCTATTCTAACATTAGGTAGTGGGACATTTCAATTCTAATTTTATCCTCTTCATTGTATTTTTTTCAAGAGAGGGTTACTAGCCCGTAATCCTAACCCATTTTTATCGATCTTATGGGACAACTCTCGGAACATGTTAACTCACAATATTAATGGGTGTTAAACTAGCTCCCCGGGTGATACCATGAGGAGGTGTGTGTCCACAGTTGAAATGAAGGATAACCCAGATAAGTTGGGCTTACCAAGTTAAGACCAATTAGAATCGTGTTTGGTATTTAACATCCCCTACATAATCAAAATTGACTCATGATGGTATTTTTTCATTAACGTGAGTTAGTTTTACAAATCTTTTTTACAGAAGATAACATTTAAGTTCTTAAAATTCAAAAATCATTTAAGAAGACTCTTTTAATAAAAAAAAAAACTAAAAAAAATTGTTGCCCTTGGTGGGATTTGAACCGGGGCCATTCAGTTTAAATTACCATCTTAATTACGAATAAGTACTTCTGTAATAAATTATTATTTATTCGGATGGTATGTTGTAGTCGTTACAAGGTAACCAGTTATCAGAGTACTTGCCATTACCAAAGTTTTGCTGGGCATGTAACAGAAAAGCAAAATATTTTAAATTCTTGTTTTTTTTTTTTACTATCATACGTTTTTGCTTGGGGTCCTTTTAATTTAATCACTTGGAAAAACAAATTAACACTTCCGTTGAGTCTGCAAGTGTAAACGAAATAACCATTAAAATACCACAGAAATACAAATATTGTAAAATATTGGAGTTAAATATTAAAAAATTTCCGGCATTTATTGGTAAATGAAAATGTTTTCAATATAAATATATTCCATTAAATTGAACATGGACAAATAACGTGATTTTGAAGTGTTGATAAAATTCAATAAAAAATTAATAATGAATTTTTTTTTGAGAAGAATTATTAACATATAAAACAATAAAATTTAATGTTTTTTTGGTTTTTTCACAAGTTCATTACAAACAAGTAAGAGTGTTATATTCGGCTTTGCCGAATCTTATATACCCACCATCAAGTTGTGTTAAATTCAGAAACAGGGTGCAGCTAATTCAAAATCTGGACCAAAACTGAAAAAATCGCGAAGCTAATTGATATTGTTGGTAAAACCTTTAGACTAAATTCGGTTGCCGTAGCTTTATAGTTCAACATTTAAAGATATTTTAGTGGTTTCCCCAGTATTTATTTTGATCAAAATTCGGTCTCATAACCGGGTATAGTTTTACATTAATAAGTTGTTAAATACTTTTCGTTGTGCTTAATATTTATGTAGTTAGGCTAAACACGTTAATAATAATACGGCAGGTCCATATATTTCGTTAGGAGTTCCTAATGCATTCATCATATATAAAGTCTGGGCTGAACATTGATTGATGCCTATCTAATTTCATAGGTGCAATCTTAATATAATGAATGTACCTCCAAATCTTTTTGATTGTAGATGTAATAAAAAGGAGATGTTATATATATAAGAATTATAGCCAAATGTTGACCGATTGTAACAAAATTTTACATACTGGCTGGTATATATATATAGAGTTTATTCTTGCAAAACTTAGTGGCCTTAGCTATCATAGTTTCTAATTTAATAGCTTTTAACTGGCCTTTGCTAAAATTTTTGGTTTCCGTGAGTGTTTTTCATATGAAAGCTAAAGTCAAATATGGACTGATTCCTATAAAATTTGATAAACTGATCAAAAATTGCATAAAACTTCTCTATTTTAAATTTAATCGTCATAGGCATGACTTAATAATTCTGAAGGTTGCTCCATTCTCTCTTTTTGTCGCCATGATAACTTTCTGACGTTTGTTAGGATAGTAAAAGTTTGTGCTACCATATTTTTGCCGACAATCCCACTTTTCTAATATTTTATGATGACAAAATTTATGTAAATTTATGCATAAAAAACTTACGAATATTTACGAAAAAGCTTCAATAAATAATCATACAATTTGGTTCAACTATATTTCTTTGATGTTGAATGTCTTTATTATATGCTTAACTTCAAAATTGCACATTTTTGATAACTAATCCCAATGTATTACGTACCCCTTTTCTTAATGTGGCAACATTTTTCTTTCAATTGTTTTCAAATATCAAACTTCAAAAACCCAATAAACTTCAAAATAATTTTGAAGAGAGAGAATGAAACTTGCTTGTTATTATTATTTCATGGTCATAGGTATTACAATTGTATTCAATTTATCAGCATTAATGTGTTTCCCGGGGCGGGGTTATATGGGAGCTCTAACTAAATTTGAACCGATTTTGTCAATTTTCAACACACATCTTTTTCAAGATATCAAAAATACTTTTGTAAAATTTTGTCCCTCTAGCTCTTTTCGTTAAGGCGCTATCGTGCTTTTATCTGACGGACAGACGGACATAAACAACCTTTTCTTTATGTATTTTTGTGTTTTCATAGTTTTTTATATGGGAGCTATGGTCAAATGGTGACCGATTGTGACAAAATTTTGCACACTGGCTGGCATTGACATACGACTTCCTTGTGCTTAATTCAGTTTTACTAGCTTTTGTAGTTAGGGAGCTATCACGATTTTATCTGACGGACAGACGGACATAAATACCCTTTTCTTTTTGAATTTTTGTGTTTTCGTAAGTTTTTTATATGGGAGCTATGGTCAAATGGTGACCGATTGTAACAAAATTTTGCACACTGGCTGATATTCACTTAAGACTTCCTTTTGTAAAATTTTGTTGCTGAACCCCTTTTGGTAAAGGCACTATCGCGCTTTTATCTGACGGACAGACAGACATAAACCGTCTTTTCTTTTTGTATTTTAGTGTTTCCGTAAGATTTTTATACGGGAGCTATCGTCAAATGGTGACCGATTGCGACAAAATTTTGCACACTAGCTGGCATTGATATAAGACTTTCTTGTGCCAAATTTAGTGGTTATATCTGTTATACTTTTAGATTTATTGGCATTTAAGTGTCTTTTAGATGAAATTTAGGCTGTTTTTGTAAGTTTTTTGTATGGGAGCTATGGCTAAATGTGAACCGATTTCTATGAAATTGTATATGCTGCCTAGCGCTTGTGCAAAACTTCTAGATACCAAAGTTTGTCATCATAACTGTTATAATTTGTTATTTATTAGCAAATAAGCGATTAGCCTAGACGAGGTTATACGGGAGCTACGGTCAAATTCTAACCGATTTTGCCCAATTTCAATACCAAAATTTTCTCATAGATGAGGAATGTTTTTGCTAAGTTTCAGTTAGCTAGCTCCTTTCGTTTAGACGTTATCGTGATTTCAACAGACAGACGAACAGACAGACAGACGGAAAAACCCAACATTTATTTACTTACAACTTAAGCAAATGTGACAATTGCAACTTTTCGTTACGACTTGGTATTTAAAGATTTTAATTAAATTTTTAAATTTGAAACCATTTATACAAGAAATCATCACCACAGCTTTACTTAAAATTTAATTTAATTTTTCTTTACTTTTAAAAACTTTTTAATTAATTTCGGGGAATAATAGTAGCCAAACCATTTCATAAAGTGGCATCATTTAATAAATCATAACTTCTGATGTATGTTTCCCTGTAGCCATTAATCTTCGTTCTTGTACTTGCGTTTATATTTTCTTTTTTTTCATTTTTTCTTTAATATTTCTCTTTATTTATATTCTTTACGGTTTTAAATCCTTAATGATTTTTTGCCATATATTTCTTTTATTCTTAAAAATTTCTTAATTCCTTTTAAAATGGTTTTAATTTTGCCAGCAAAATTTTTCGTATTATTCAAAAAATGCCTTAAATTTCAATTTAAGTGTTTGGTAAAGTGAACATCCAATATAAGTAGGGTTTGCAGTTCGGTTTTAACCGAAACCGAAACCTTGGTTTTTTATGCCTCAAAACCGAAACCGAAAACAGTAGAAAAAAACGCGGTTTTATCTATTTATTTTTCGAAATTTTTTGTTGGTATTGTTCAGAAATAACATTAGCTTATCACAAATTTTCACGTAATTTGTCCATTTAGTGAAGCAGAAGAATGAAACAAGCAAAAGGTGTTTGCAATGAACGAATGGACAGGAGTAAGGGGAAGACGGTATGTCACCGTAAATATTCACGATTCTCATGGTAAATTTTATAACCTGGGCCGTGCTTTAGGAATGTGTAATTTCAAGCAAACGCAAGGAACCATTAGACAAAGGCTAATGGAGTTTGATATTTTACTTAATACAAACATCGTAGCATGTACTATAGATGGAGCAGCAGCCAATATCAAATTTGTATCTGAAAATCAATTTTGAAGACGACGACGATGAAATTTTGACTCATTTAAAACCGTTTGCCTATATAGATTTGAACCTAAAGGCTTTAAAAAAAAAACTGTTCGGTATTTAAAAAATTCGTCAGTTCGTTATAATATTTTACGAACAAACATCAAAAAGCATCATAATCGTGAATTAAGTTTACTCTTAGATTTCTGCTTCTAAAACAAAGTATTCATGAAAGTTTAGAAATGCTGTCGACCTTAGATTTCCTTCATTCTCTCGACTTTGAAATTGTAAATTCTTGAAAATATTTGCTATTCGTAAAAATTACTATTGAAGCAATTTGTCGCTTGGATGCAAAAATTATTCACGCTAAAGAAGCTCTGCAGTTTCTCCAAAAGAAACAAAAGAAACAAGGTTTCCCCACCAACATTTTTTGGTTTTATCAAAAAACTATTTATTACAATAATAAATAATTGTAATAAATTGGGATTCTTAGTGCAATACACTACAGTAAAATTTTTTAATTAAATGTTTGATGTCCCAAATTTTGATAAACCTTTTTAATGAAACAAGACTTATTTAAGAAATTCCTCATATTTAAAAAACCTGACTTATTTTCCTGAATTTTAGTATTAAATTATAATATCCCAGCAAAACTTTGGTAATGGCAAGTACTCTGATAACTGGTTACCTTGTAACGACTACAACATACCATCCGAATAAATAATAAGTTATTACAGAAGTACTTATTTGTAATTAAGATGGTAATTTAAACTGAATGGCCCCGGTTCAAATCCCACCAAGGGCAACAATTTTTTTTAGTTTTTTTTTTATTAAAAGAGTCTTTTTAAATGATTTTTGAATTTTAAGAACTTAAATATTATCTTCTGTAAAAAAAAATTTGTAAAACTAACTCACATTAATGAAAAAATAACATCATGAGTAATTTTTGATTATGTAGGGGATGTTGAATACCAAACACGATTCTAATTGGTCTTAACTTGGTAAGCCCAACTTATCTGGGTCATCCTTCATCTCAACTGTGGATACACACCTTCTCATGGTATCACCCGGGGAGCTAGTTTAACAACCATTAATATTGTGAGTTAACATGTTCCGAGAGTTGTCCCATAAGATCGATAAAAATGGGTTAGGATTACGGGCTAGTAACCCTCTCTTGAAAAAAACAAATACAATGAAGAGGATAAAATTAGAATTGAAATATCCCACTACATAATATTAGAGGAGGATGTCCGAAACTTCGATAGAAAGACCAAGTAGAGGAACATTTTTCAAAGCTTGGCCTATAAAATTGAAGAATATTCGCACAAGATCGAAATCCATGGAATTCTAAAATATGCTCAGACTTTGACCTTAACAGGTTGTAACATTTAAGTAAGTAAGAGTCAATCTTATGTAAAAACTTATACAAAAAAGAAGATTTAAATTGTTTAAGTTTTAAAATAATTTTAAAAAAGTTTTAAAATAATTACAAAAAATCGTATAAAAATATTTTTCCAAAAATTACAACAAAGCAAAAAAAGCAGGGAAAAACAAAGTTATTTTCACATGATTTTGGATCTAAAAATAAAAATTGTTTATATTAATTATAAGCTGCTAAGTTTTCAACATATGAAGTAGCTCAGTGGAAGAGTCTCTGCCTAGTAGTCGGAGGGTCTGGGTTCGAGCCCCCATGGGATCATAAAAAAATTTTGTATTTCGTTTAAAAATATATGTTTTTAATAAAACAACTACAAAAAAGTTGTTGTTGTTGTTGCTTTTAAATTGATTTCCCAAGTCATTACTTTTCTGCAATTGGTAAGCACTTGCCTCCAATGACATCCCCATGTCAATGTAATGACTTAAACAGCGAATGAGTAAGTAGTTCGTGTTCAATAGTTTAACTGTTTAACTCATTATTTGGTAATGAAAAGTTTTACTGGGATGTTTTAATGAAGTTAATTAAATTTTCCTACAAATTTAAACTGAAACAGTTTTATTTAAAAACCGAAACCCGAACCGAAACCGGCAGGTTTTGGGTGTTTTAAAGCCGAAACCGCGGTTTCTCATTTTCACGGTTTTTTGCAAACCCTAAATATAAGGAAATGTAATATATGGTAAAAACTACATACGTATTTAGAAATTGCTAAGAAATAACTCAATTTTCACTTCATTGTTTGCGATATGTTAAAAAGAGTATGAAGCAAATTGTTGATTTTGTAAGCTATTATTTCTACATTATCTTGAGAAATATAACAAAAATATTTAAAATAGTTACTTTTAGAGAATATAAATAATAAAAAATATTCGCTCACTTTGATGATGTAAGTACTTTCTGATTGGTAACAGATTGTTATAAAAAATTGTTTTCAATTAATATGTAACTATATATGTATGTACGAAATCGTATAGAAAAAGTTATTTTAATACCAATTTTCTTTAGTATTTTTTCTCTAGCAAACGTTGCGTATGAGTGATATTTACAAATATTTTTCTGTGTTCAAATTAAATATTCATCATACGTGATGTTGTACAAGTTTTTGATTCAATTAAGGTAAATGAATTCGTATACTCATACATAACACAGGTCAACAGCAAAAATGTGCTCAAGTAACCACTATATACATTTGATGTATCATGGCTACCTTAGTACAAAAATGGTAAAATTTTTAAATTCTATGGCAAGATTTAAAAAAAAATTTTTTTTTTTTTAAATTGCAATTTTTTTTAGGCGTTTCTTCAAATAATTAATGATTTTACTTAGTCACATTTTTTGGTCAATTGCCTTCGGCAAGTCCTCAAGGACATGTAATGGCCAGTGCAAATTGTAGTAACTCGAAAACTGTTTAACCGATTTTAAAGATATGTAGCTTATTGGAAATCTCATTGTGTTTGCCCTAAGGACCAGGACCCACTTTTTTGCAAAAGGGGGAATAAATGGCTTTAATTTTGCAAAAACTGAAAATTTGTCAATTTTTCGATTTAAACGCTATTTTCCAGATTTGGGGCCTATGCGCTACGAGTTAGCGTTGTCCAATTTGACTAAAAATTCGTGGGTGGAAGTTTGTCACCTAGTCTCACAATAATCCGACATGCACCCCTTGAAATCGGAAAATTTATTTTTTTGATACATTTGAAAACCTGCTATAATGCGTATATCAAGCAAAAAACTAAAATTTTGTGAAAATGAGCGAATTCACTAAATTATGAATAAATTCGAAAAAAATCAATCGATTTTTATGGTCGATATCTCATTTTTTTGCTATTATATGTCGCTATGCGATAAAATAATAAATCTGGAAGTTTTTTTGCCGTTTTCGATTTTTCATGATTTTTTTAAAACGAAAATTTTTGCCATTTTTACGTAAAAAATATATTTTTTTCTTAAGTTTTTTATTATAACTCCGTTACTGTATATCCGATTGAAACGCGATATATAGACGAATTAAAGGCTATGTAAATCTTAATTTTTCTAATTTTATTTTAATAATATCAGACCAGTAGTTTTTGAGTTATCATTAATTATTTGAAGAAACGTCTAAAAAAAATTGCAATTTAAAAAAAAATCTTGCCATAGAATTTAAAAATTTTACCATTTCTGTACAAAGGTAGTCATGATACATCAAAATTGTATAGTGGTTTTAAGAGCACATGAAATTTTTTTTATTTTGTTGTGCTGTGTAATCTATGTTCATTGAAGTCATGAATTACATAAAAAGATTTGCATTTTTTAATGGTTTTGAATATTGGAATGAAAAAGCAATTTTAAAACAAATGTCATGATTTCGCTAGATTTTTTGTGCCAAAAGTTTTTCAATAGAGTTTAATTTAGAAATATAGTTGTTTTCATTTAAAAAATGTCGTATACATACAAAAATTTTTGTTTTTTTGTTGATTTTTTTATCAATTTTATATCAGTCTGTGTTGCAGAAAAAAAAAAACGAAAATTGTTATTTTAAAATGAACACATGCAAAAAAGATGTATGTACAGCAGAAACATACGTACTAAAATATGGTATTGTTTTGTCCTGGATGTGAGTCAAATCATAGAAACGGAATTACATTTTGCAAAAGTTTTTTATACACATATAGAGCTATGTACAATATATGAAAATGTTTTAATCTTTATACGGTTTTTTTTCCACTACATAAATCATGACATTTAAATATTAAGAAAATTGTTCACTTAAATCAGGAGTTATTGAAAAACACATGATGAAATTATTTTATTTAAATATAACCCCACCCCGGGAATCACTTTAATACTTCTAAATAAATCAACTTATAATAGTTGTGACAATTTAGTTTGAACGGAAATCGCTTAAAAAGTTTTTACATAATAAAAACTCTTAAACATCAAGATTTGGTATAAAAAATTAGCAATCACTGAATTTCATTATAATTGATCAAGCCATCTCTAACTATAGCAACTCATCATGGCCCCACCATTTGTGCCAGACGAAGGTCAATATGTTGCGCTATTTGCCCCGCATATTCACCTAGCGCAACTGGTGAATGAACCAACATATATTCGATGCGTTGAAGGGCACCAACAAAACACTCTTGACCTTTTCCTGACTAGAGCGATGTCTGTCCGTCCGCTTGTTTGTCTGTGTGTCTGTCTGTTTGTCTGCTTGTCTGCTTGTCTGTCTGTCTGTTTGTCTGTCTGTCTGTTTGTCTGTCTGTCTGTCTGTCTGTCTGTCTGTCTGTCTGTCTGTCTGTCTGTCTGTCTGTCTGTCTGTATGTCTGTCTGTCTGTCTGTCTGTCTGTCTGTCTGTCTGTCTGTCTGTCTGTCTGTCTGTCTGTCTGTCTGTCTGTATTTCTGTCTGTCTGTCTGTCTGTCTGTCTGTCTGTCTGTTTGTCTGTCTGTCTGTTTGTCTGTCTGTTTGTCTGCTTGTATGTTTGTCTGTTTGTCTGTTTGTCTGTTTGTCTGTTTGTCTGTCTGTCTGTCTGTCTGTCTGTCTGTCTGTCTGTCTGTCTGTCTGTCTGTCTGTATGTATGTATGTATGTATGTATGTATGTATGTATGTATGTATGTATGTATGTATGTATGTATGTATGTATGTATGTCTGTCTGTCTGTCTGTCTGTCTGTCTGTCTGTCTGTCTGTCTGTCTGTATGTATGTATGTATGTATGTATGTATGTATGTATGTATGTATGTATGTATGTCTGTCTG
>OW121740.1:27768211-27823211 GCA_933228675.1 Stomorhina lunata
AGTATACGAGATTCGGCACAGCCGAATATAACTCTCTTACTAGTTTTACTTTATATTTTCTGTCTGCTTCAAAACTCCAAGAACTAAAAACAAAAAAGCTTTGCCATTGGAAAAAATCTCCCAGACGAAAGTCAAGTGCAGTAAGTCCCACTTTCCTTACATGCATAAGTATCACAGTTATCAGAAACGAAATAAAATATCACCAGATATAAATATTTCACTCGTCAAGCGGCAGTTGAGTGGGTATGTAAAGAATACTTGCAGGGTTTGGGTTTGAATAACGAAAATGTATATATATTTATATGTGAGGGATATAATTTCCATGAAAAGTTTTCACTTCAGCAGACAAACTTTAATAAAAATTTCTTTACATCAGTGACTAACAAAAGCTCCACACACATATGCAAAAATTCTACCAGCATCAGTTGATAAACTAAAAATATACATCATGCCTCTGGCAAAAATTAACGAAGAGACGAAATTTTGATAATGAATTTTTTAGTGCATAACAAAATTGTTTTGTATATTTTAACAACGAATTTTTTCGTCTAAAACAAATTTTGATTGTAAATCTGTATAATGAACTCAAGTTTTTCACAAAATTTTAATGAAAATGGGTACGAACACAAAGAATAAAATTAAAATAAAATAAAATTGTATGATAAAGTGTTGAAATGTTCATGCTTTCACACTTAATATTCTTTATTTTAAGGACAAATTATTTACAAGGTGTTGTAAAATAGGATTTTGTTTAAATTATACTAAAGGTAATCTAAAAGCGGGTAGTCATGTGAAGGACATTGATATTGAAGGACAAAAGAATATAGTTTTAAGACTATTTGGAATTGTAAAATATGTAGTAAAATTATAGGTCTCTATATAGTCCAAACATGGGTTTTTATTTAACCAAATCATTCGTCTTTGTAAAATTAACTTTTGGGTCTTGATATAGTCAAATCGTGGGAGTTTATATAGTAAAATCGTAAGTCTTTATATAGTCAAATCGTGGGTGTTTATATAGTAAAATCGTAAGTCTTTATATAGTCAAATCGTGGGTCTTTGTACAGTCAAATCGCGGGTCTTTGTACAACCAAATCGCGGGTATTTATAAAGTCCAATCGTGGTTTTTTATAGAGTAAAATTATTAGTATTTATACTGTCAAATCGTGGGTCTCTATAAAATCAAATTTTAGGTCTTTATACAGTCAAATCGTGAGACTTTATACAGTAAAATCGTAGATCTTAATATAGTCAAAACATGGGTTTATGTAGTCGAATTGCGGGTGTTTATACAGTCAAATCGTGGGTATTTATACAGTCAAATTGTGAGTCTTTATACAGTCAAATCATTACTCTTTATACAGTCAAATCGTGATGTTTATATAGTCAAATCATGTTTCTTTATATGGTCAAATCGTGTGTCTTGAGATAATGAATACGCTGATCTTTATATAGTCAAATCGTGTTTCTTTATATAAAAAAATCATGGGTGTATATATAGTCAAATTGTGGGTCTTTATATGATCAAATCTTTTGTCTTTATGTAGTCAAATCGTGGGTCTTTATATGGTCAAATCTTGGGTCTTTATGCAGTCAAATCGTGAGTCTTTATATGGTCAAATCCTGGGTCTTTATGTAGTCAAATCATAAGTTTTTATATGGTCAAATCGTGAGTCTTTATATAGTCAAGTCATGGGTCTTAATACTATCAAATCGTGGGTCTTTATGTGGTCATATCTTAGGTCCTTACACAGCTAAATCGTTGGTCTTTATCGTGGGTCTTTATATAGTCAAATCTTGGGCCTTTATACGGTCAAATCGTCGGTCTTTATACTTTTAAATCGTGGGGGGGTTTATAAAGTCAAATCGTGGGTCTTTATAAAGTTAAATTGTGGGTCATTATACAGTCAAGTCGTGACTCTTAATACAGTCAAATCGAGGGTCTTTATACAGTCAAATCTTGGGTCATTATACATTCAAATCGTGACTCTTAATACAGTCAAATCGAGGGTCTTTATACAGTCAAATCTTGGGTCTTTATACGGTCAAATCGTGGGTCTTTATAAAGTCAAATCGTGGGTTTTTATAAAGTCAAATCGTGGGTTATTATACATTCAAATCGTGACTCTTAATACAGTCAAATCGAGGGTCTTTATACAGTCAAATCTTGGGTCTTTATACGGTCAAATCGTGGGTCTTTATAAAGTCAAATCGTGGGTCTTTATAAAGTCAAGTCTTGGGTCTTTATGCAGTCAAATCTTGGGCCTTTATACGGTCAAATAGTTGGTCTTTATATACTCAAATCGTGGGTTTAATGTAGTTAAATCGTGGTCTTTATATAAATATGGTCAAATCTTGGGTCTTTATAAACTCAAATCATGGGTCTTTATATAGTCAAATCGTGGGTCAAATCGTTGGTCTTTATATTGCAAAAACAGTAAAATCTTAGGTATTTATACAGTCAAATAGTGGGTCTTTATTTAGTCAAATCGTGGGTCTTTATACAATCAAATCGTAGGTCGTTATACAGTCAAATCGTAGGTCCTTGTATAGTCAAATCGTTAATCTTTATACAGTCAAATCGTTTTTATACAGTCAAATCTTGGGTCTTTATACGGTCAAATCGTGAGTCTTTACACAGTCAAATCGTGGGTCTTTATACAGTCAAATCGTGGGTCTTTATACAGTCAAATCGGGGGTCTTTATACATTCAAATCGTGAGTCTTTATACCGTCAAGTCGTGGGTCTTTATACGGTCAAATTGTCGGTCTTTATACACTTAAATCGTGGATCTTTATACAGTCAAATCGGGGGTCTTTATACAGTTAAATCGTGAGTCTTTATAAAGTCAAATCGTGGGTCATTATACGGTCAAATCGTCGGTCTTTATACACCTAAATCGTGGGTCTTTATACAGTCAAATCGGGGGTCTTTATACAGTTAAATCGTGAGTCTTTATACCGTCAAGTCGTGGGTCTTTATACGGTCAAATTGTCGGTCTTTATACACTTAAATCGTGGATCTTTATACAGTCAAATCGGGGGTCTTTATACAGTTAAATCGTGAGTCTTTATAAAGTCAAATCGTGGGTCATTATACGGTCAAATCGTCGGTCTTTATACACTTAAATCGTGGGTCTTTATACAGTCAAATCGGGGGTCTTTATACAGTTAAATCGTGAGTCTTTATACCGTCAAATCTTGGGTCTTTATACGGCCAAATTGTCGGTCTTTATACCGTCAAATCGTGGGTCTTTATAAAGTCAGACCGTGAGTCTTTATACAAACAAATCGTGGGTTTTTATACAGTCAAATCTTGGGTCTTAATACGGTCAACTCGTGAGACTTTATACAGTCAATTCGAGGGTCCTTATACAGTCAAATCTTGGGTTATACGGTCAAATCGTTGGTCTTTATATACTCAAATCGTTTTTATATAGTTAAATCGTGGTCTTTATACAGTCAAATGGTGGGTCTTTATACGGTCAAATCGTGGGTCTTTATAAACTCAAATCATGGGTCTTTATAAACTCAAATCATGGCTCTTTATATAGTCAAATCGTGGGTCTTTTTACAGTCAAATCTTAGGTATTTGTACAGTCAAATCGTTGGTCTTTATATTGCCAAAACGTTGGTCTTTATATAGTCAAACCGTGGGTCTTTATTTAGTCAAATCTTGGTCTTTATACAGTCAAATCGTAGGTCTTTATACAGTCAAATTGTGGGTCTTTATACAGTCAAATCTAGGGTCTTAATACGGTCAAAACGTGGGTCTTTATACAGTCAAATCTTAGTTATTTATACAGTCAAATCGTGGGGGTTTATATTGTCAAAACGTGGGTCTTTATGCAGTCAAATTTTAGGTCTTTATACAGTCAAATCGTGGGTATTTATAAAGTCAAATCGTGGGTCTTTATACAGTCAAATCGTAGGTCTTTATACAGTCAAATAGTAGGTCTTTGTATAGACAAATCGTGGATCTTTAAACAGTCAAATCGTGAGTCTTTAAATAGTTAACCCACGACTTCTTTATGAACACAAATCGTGAGCGTTTATGTAGTCAAATCGAGGGCCTTTATATAGTCAAACCGTATGTCTTTATATAGTCAAATCGTTCATCTTTATATAGTTAAACCGTGAGCCTTTATATAGTCATATCGTGGCTTTGTTTGCAAAAAATTACTTATTTACTAACTAAAATCTGCTGATTAATTGTTTTACCTCTTAAGCGTGTTATTTTAATTATGTGGTAGTTTTCAGTAAATATTCACAACATGCCACGAATTTGGGTGTAGACCACAAGTCTCAACATAATTGCAGGTATATTTTTTTCCTTTCAGGTGTTGTTTTCTCCCTTTAGAAACTTTTCAAAGATTTTTATTAAAGTGAAAGAAAAAAAGTTTAAAATAAAGAAAATAAAAAGTTAAGAAGGTATAAAAAATTACAAAAAAACATAAAGATTTAAAGAGATGCTGCATTTTTTAGTTTTAATTAATATTTTTATTTTCTCTGCTTCGACAGCAAATACAAAGTTACTTGTAATTGCCAAATATATATTTAAATTATATGGAATTATAGGCTTAGCCCACTTTAATTTATTGCAATACTAGCTGTGCTTCTAACAAGAGGCAGAGCACCAGAAAAAGACAGATAGACAGACAGACAGACAGACAGACAGACAGACAGACAGACAGACAGACAGACAGACAGATAGACAGACAGACAGACAGACAGACAGACAGACAGACAGACAGACAGACAGACAGACAGACAGACAGACAGACAGACAGACAGACAGACAGACAGACAGATAGATAGACAGACAGACAGACAGACAGACAGACAGAAAGATAGACACACTTGTATTATTAAAACTTTTTGTCCTCTTTTTTAGAAGTAAACCAAAAGTTTTTTAGTAAAAACATTTACAAACGAACAGACACAAACCCAAATGAAAAAATGTTTGACAAAACTTACTCGTATAAAGGAAGGAAATATGTCAACTTATTTTCCTACACACATGAAAGCGAATGTGTGTGTTTAAGTTAACTTCCTCTTAAACCTTTCGTTTTCGTACCTTCTTTTATAACCATTACAAACGAAATTTGAAAGTGTAGGTGTTTTCAATATTATCTATTTTTAAATCTATATCAGTTTTGAATGCTTTTGAATTTGTTATTTAAAATAATATTGAATTCTAGTTATTTCATTTATGTATTCAGGGAAAATATTTTCGGAATGCCAAGAATTTTTTCGTAATTGTTCAAGGAAAAGGTAAAAATTTCATTAGAATTTTAATAAATAAAAATAACATTTTTATTTAAATATATAAATACATACATGTTTTTATTCATGAAAATAACATATTAGATTTGGGATAAAATAGTGAGGAAATAAGTGGGTATTTAAAATTAGGGAGTAAAATGATAAAATTTGGATTTATGTAGGAACGATATTGAGAGCCGCTCAAAAGTGGTATGAATTGTAGTGACGTCACTGTCCTAAGAACTGTAGAATGTAACAAGTTTACGAATTATTTTTGGTTTCATCAAAAAATGTATGTTTTTCGAAAGATAGTTGGAAACCAAACAGAGGATAGTTCCTATTACTATTTCCTTTTTATACCCCTCATCAAAAAAGAATGGGGGAATCTTGAGATTGTCATTATGTTTGTAACCTCCTTAATATTGACTCAAAAACCATGTCTGTATAGGGTTCATATATATGTATATATATATATATATATATATATATATATGTATATATATATATATATATATATATATATATATCTATATATATATATATATATATATATATATATATATAGATATATATAGATATATATATTTTGTTCAAAATGTAAAATCATAGTAATATTTATTACCATTAAGTCTTTTGATTAAAAAAAATATATATATATATATTTTCTTTTTAATCAAAAGACTTAATGGTAATAAAAATTACTATGATTTTACATTTTGAACAGAATTTGGTAATATTCTGTCACTTTCCTATAGAAAATAAAAAAAAAATAATTCTGACATTTGACCCCGGCAAATAAAGGGTTAAACTATTCCAATTTTAAAAGGCAATATCGTCTACATTTTATATAGACTAAGGAAGAATATTCACTATGACTTTTATAAACGCTGAACATTGGTAGAATTTAACAAACATATTTTCAAATTATTACAAAAAATTCACATTTTCGCGAAATTTTACGATTTTAAATCGCAGGTACGGCGAAACGGTTTAAGATATCGATCTCGTTTTTCTTGTCTACAGGAAAGCAAATTCATTATTTGTATTATTTGCTGAACAAAATTTTCAAAATCTTAATAAATGATTTTTGAAATCGGCCTGCAAAAAAAGTACTATTTTCTTACATGAAAAAAACTAAGTAAATTCGGTTATATTTCAACAAAACTCAACTATTTAGTACTTACAGGTGGTAGAATTGTAAATCATCTCTTACTTTAAAATTCATGTATCCTTAAGCATTTTTTTGGCTGCATATCCTCAGGCTTGTCCTTAAGGACACACATTTTTGGGAGAAAAATTGTAATAACTCCGAAACTACTTTTGATGACTTAATATATTCTATATTCCTAAAACAAAATGTATTTTTATAAGAAGTGATAATGGAGTCTAAATTGAACTAACGCAAAAGATAAATAATACAATAAAACTCTAGAAATTGAGGTTGATATCTTGTTTCATTTCGCAGTACCTTGGATTCGTATTCATCGAATTCCGCAAAAAAAAAAAGTATTTTTTTGCTCGTAATTTGAAATCTTATTATACCCTTCACCACCATGGGTTACAATTTCGAAGATAATTTGATGAAATTTGGAACAGATATTTTTTTTTGTTAGTGAGACCAGAACTTTAAAAAAATGTTTGGAAAAAGTCGAAAAAATGGGGTTTTAATGTACATTCAAAAAATTTTTGATTTCAATCTTCTTTTTTTTGTTTAGCATTTCAGAAACAAATAATTGCTGAACTTCAGAGACATATGTAAGCTGAGTATCAGGTATGTAATGGAAATCGATCCTTGTCAAATCGATAGATTTCAGATATATTTCTGAGGTAATTTTCAGTTATTTTCCCAATAAAAATGAAAATTTGTGCTTTGATCCTTTTGACTTATATATTATCCTTCATTTGGTTAATATTTTTTGGAAAAATAAGCGACAATTATCCCAAAAATACATCTGATACCGATTGATTTGAAAACGATCGGAATTGAGTTCTGTAACATGGCTGATATGTTTGATTTTTCCCTATTTTCTACACAAATTCAACATTTTCTTCCGTTTCACTTTTAAATCATTTCAACTGTTAATTTAGTAACGGCACAATTGAATAGTCTAACATAATGCTTTTTTAACATATGTATGTTGTTAACATTAGTAGTTAACATAGACAATTAACCTCAGTAAAGAACAGTTGTTGAAAAGCTTTTTCACTTTTTGCAGTTGTTTTTCATGTAAGTTCCTGTAATGTTAAAGTTTAGTCATTAAGTTTTAAACATAAAAAAAAAAATGTTAAAATTTCAAATGTTGCTGTTACTGTTTTTACTGTAAATGTTGCTTTGTTTTTGCTGTTAAAATAAAATCACAAATCACTTCATTCAAATAAAATTCAAAATCACTAAAACAGTTGTTACGGTTTTCGATTAGCAGAAGGTCTGTCTGTGTTTATTTCCATCATTCCGGAAGTTTAATTGTTGTCGAAAAGAAGAAAAGAACGATAAACTCATAAATAAAGACGAACTCGTAAAAAAGGCGAAAACTCCAAATTATCGTAAATATAGTGATAGTAAATAAGAATGTGATACTAAAAATTTGATTTGTTTTTATTAAAATACTGAAAAAAATTTAAATTGAAGATAATTAACTGAAGAAATCTTTGAACAAATTTAATAGTGTTATTTAAAACAAATAATATAAAATTGAAATCAATAAAATAAAATCTGAATTTAGATTTATATACAACATTAACGTTGAAAACATTCATCATTAAAAATATGTAGTTTCGAGGGTAACTTTAATGCAGTTGATATTTATAGAAAAAAACTCAAATTATTTAATAAAATTTAAATATGTTGTTAAAGCCAAGAATCCTACAAATTGATTTAAATATAAAAACGACAAGCTCTATCATACTAAAGGTAAGAAAGACACGCTCCACTTCAAAATTTTGAATAAATTTAAGTTATACTTAAAAAGGGTTCATTTTAAGACAAGTTCTCATACTTTAGTCAACTTTTCTAAAGAAAACTCTATCTACTCTTTCATCTGATTTTTCAAAAATTAATTAAATTAATGTGATGGCATTCATTTCCTTTTGAGTAACATTTTTCCACTGCTATATCTCATGACAGTTAGAGCTTTACTTACCTTATTTGCCTTAATATTTATTTCAAGTTTTATGTCAATTTCAATCTTATATTTCAATGCAAGGCATCACGTATTTATTCATATGAATATGAGTGCTGCGTATGTATGTTACTGATCCTTTGCTTTGTTAGTTATTTTTGATTCCTTTTTTTTTGCTCATTTAAAAAGTTTTTTATTTTTCCTTGTCACAACCTAGTTTATAGTAGATACATATATCGCGAATTGTTTACTACAAAATAAACTAATAAAACTGCTTATTAACTAAAAATGAGTTGTGAATTTCATTTATCATTTCGAATCTTTATTGTTAGTGCAATAGTCATCAGTTTTATAACATTTTTAGAATAAGTGCTTCTGTACTGCTTACATTACAAAATAACAGGACATTTCTATCGATAGTTGATGATAGGAAGACTTTTCTATAGAAAAGTTGACGACATTTCCACAGAAAAGTTGACTGTAGGAAAACTTTTTCTATGGAAAAGTTGACTGTAGGAAGACTTTTTCTATAGAAAAGTTGACGAAAGGAAGACTTTTTCTAAAGAAAAGTTGACAAAAGGAAGACTTTTTCTATCGAAAAGTTGACGAAAGGAAGACCATTCTATAGAAAAGTAGAAGAAACGAAGACTTTTCTATAGAAAAGTTGACGAAAGGAAGACTTTTCTATAAAATAATTTGACAAAAGGAAGACTTTTCTATAGAAAAGTTGACGATAGGAAGACTCTTCTATAAAGTAAGTTGACGATAGGAAGACTTTTCTATAGAAAAGTTGACGATAGGAAGACTTTTCTATAGAAAAGTTGACGATAGGAAGACTTTTCTATAGAAAAGTTGACGATAGGAAGACTTTTCTATAGAAAAGTTGACGATAGGAAGACTTTTCTATAGAAAAGTTGACGATAGGAAGACTTTTCTATAGAAAAGTTGACGATAGGAAGACTTTTCTATAGAAAAGTTGACGATAGGAAGACTTTTCTATAAAAAAGTTGACGATAGGAAGACTTTTCTATAGAAAAGTTGACGATAGGAAGACTTTTCTATAGAAAAGTTGACGATAGGAAGACTTTTCTATAGAAAATTTGACGATAGGAAGACTTTTCTATAGAAAAGTTGACGATAGGAAGACTTTTCTATAGAAAAGTTGACGATAGGAAGACTTTTCTATAGAAAAGTTGACGATAGGAAGACTTTTCTATAGAAAAGTTGACGATAGGAAGACTTTTCTATAGAAAAGTTGACGATAGGAAGACTTTTCTATAGAAAAGTTGACGATAGGAAGACTTTTCTATAGAAAAGTTGACGATAGGAAGACTTTTCTATAGAAAAGTTGACGATAGGAAGACTTTTCTATAGAAAAGTTGACTATAGGAAGACTTTTCTATAGAAAAGTTGACGATAGGAAGTTTACGTAGGACGACCTTTCGTTAGTAAAATTGACGATACAATCTTAAGTATTTACAAATACTTAAAATTTCGCCCAGGAAACCGAATCTCTGTTTGTTCTGAAAATTGAGTTTTATTTTAGATTTCCGTTTATTTTTAAACAGAACAAAAAATCGATAAATTAATTATTTGTTTAATTTAATTTGAAAAATATAAAACAAATCACATTCATATCATATGTTTTGCAGATAAGATTAAAATAAATGAAGTAGAAAAAATGGCAATGAAAATGTAATAAAATTTTTATAAACTAGCAACCGTTTTAACTGTAAAGAAACATATGTATTTACAGAAACTAAAATAAATAGAAAACTTGGAGTTTTGACATTGTTTAAAACTTTGTCTTTTACATTTTATATACAGGGCGACTGATAGATTTTGCGTATGGAATTTATACTTATTCTGTTATCCTTAACTTTCAGTGGAAGATAGGGCCTCAATGAAGAATTAAATTATGACAAATTTAAAAATTTCTTAGTTAAATTTATAATTAGAGTACTCTAGGTCTTAAAGTATTTTCAATTAAAATTTGTGTTATATTGCTTTCACACTTCGAGCAGGTTGAGGTGGTACCAAATAATAGTTGATTTACGATAGCAAACATTTATTGTTTGTATAGATTAAATAGTTATTCCCATGTATTACAAGCTCTCAGACAAATGCTCAAAACAAAAAGCTTCTACATGAATACAATCGATACGAGTACAATAACTAAATATTTTAGAATTATTTATTGTTAGATAAATATAATATTTTTCATACATGTTTTCTGCTTGTACTTGTATAATTTCTATTTAAGAAGTACTTACATTTTAGACAAATGTTCGAACATGTTTTGAGTGTTAGTCACAAGCAAAAAATAAATTTGTACTATAAACCGAAACAAGATAAAAAACAAGTAAGAGTATTATATTCGACTGTGCCGAATTCTATATTCCAACCATCAAATTGTATTAAATTTAGAAATATATTTCATATATCTACGAAGGTGCAGCTAATTCAAAATGTGGACCAAATTTGAAAAAATGGTTAAGCTATTTGATATTGTTGGTAAAATCTTTGGACTAAATTCGTTTGCAGTAGCTTCATACTTCAACATTTTAAAGTTCCTAAGCGCTTTACCTGAAATTTACTTTGCACATAATTTAGTCTCATAACCGGATATAGTTGTACATTAATAAGCTGGTAAATACTTTTCATTGCGCTTAATATGGAGTTATGAAAAACATGTGTAATACGGTAAGTCCATATATTTTGTTGGAGTTCCTTATGCATCTACCGTATATAAAGTCTAGACTTAACATTAATTGATAGCTATCTAATTTCGTAGGTGCCATCTTAATATACTGAATGTGCCCCGAAACCTTTTTGATTATAGTTATAAAACTATAGCCAAATGTTGACCGATTGTGACAAAATTTTATATTCTGGTGGGTATTTATATAGAGTTTATTTGTGCAAAATTATGTGGCCATAGCTATCACACTTTATATTTTAATACCTCATAGCTGAGGTTTGTTGCATTTTAGTGTTTTCCGGGAGTGGTTTTTATAAGAAAGCTATGGTCAAAAATGGACCAATTCCCATAAAATTTTATATACTGACCAATTAAACTTCCTTTCACTACATTTAGTCGTCATAGCTATTACAATTGTATTCAATTTTTGAGCATTAATGTGATTCCCGGGGCGTGGTTATATGGGAGCCCTAACTAAATGCTCACCGATTTCTTCTATTTTTAAAACACAACTTCTATAACATATCGAAAATACTTTTGTGAAACTTTGTCTCTCTACCTCTTGCAGTTAGGGAGCTATCGCGCTTTTATCTGACGGACAGACGGTAATAAACCCCTTTTCTTTTTGTATTTTTGTGTTGTGGTGACCGATTGTGCCGAAATTTTGCACGTTGACTCGGATTTACATAAAATTTCATTGTACTAAATGTAGTGGCTATAGCTATTACAGTGTATCATTTATATACATTTAAGTATTTATATTTTAGGTGGAATTTAGGCTGTATCCGTAAGTGTTTTATATGGGAGCTATGGCTATATGTGAATCGATTTCAAAGACATTTTGTATACTACTTAATGCTCATGTAAAACTTCGCTATTCTAAATTTTATCATCAAACCTGTTACAGTTTGTCATTTATTAGCAAATAAGCAATTAGCCAAGTCTAATCTGTCAGACAGACAGACAACCAGACAGACAGACTGACTGACTGACTGACTGACAGACAGACAGACAGACGAGCAGACAGACAGACAGACAGACAGACAGACAGACAGACAGACAGACAGACAGACAGACAGAGCTAAATCGTCTTAGAATTTCATAAAAATTCAGAATATACATATTCTGGTTTTTGAGCCAATGCATTGGCTTCTTTCCATTGCATTGTAAAGAAATTACAAAATTACAGAAATTACCTCTTATTCTTTTTGATGGTGATAATGAGTACCTCTACACTTCTTTTCTAGAAAAATTAAAAATAATTTTTCCTACTAAGTTTTTTATTTAACTCAAGACATTTTTTAAAACAGACAATTTATTTACAATATTATCATCAAATTGAATTTGCTTTGAGAGTTTGCAAATACTTAAATTATTTCCGCAAAAAGCAAGTAAGACTTAACAAGTAAGAGTGTTATATTCGGCTGTGCCGAATCTTATATACCCACCATCAAGTTGTGTTAAATTCAGAAACAGGGTGCAGCTAATTCAAAATCTGGACCTCGCTAAGCTAATTGGTATTGTTGGTAAAACCTTTGGACTAAATTCGGTTGCCGTAGCTCTATAGTTCAACATTTAAAAATATTTTAGTGGTTTCCCCAGTATTTATTTTGATCAAAATTCGGTCTCATAACCGGGTATAGTTTTACATTAATAAGTTGTTAAATACTTTTCGTTGTGCTTAATATGTAGTTAGGCTAAACACGTTAATAGTAATACTACAGGTCCATATATTTCGTTAGGAGTTCCTAATGCATTCATCATATATAAAGTCTGGGCTGAACATTGATTGATGCCTATCTAATTTCATAGGTGCAATCTTAATATAATGAATGTACCTCCAAATATTTTTGATTATAGATATAAAAAGGGGATGTTATATATATAAAAATTATAGCCAAATGTTGACCGATTTGCAAAACTTAGTGACCATAGCTATCATAGTTTCAAATTTAATAGCTTTTAACTGGCCTTTGCTAAAATTTTTGGTTTCCGTGAGTGTTTTTTATATGAAAGCTAAAGTCAAATTTGGACTGATTCCTATAAAATTTGATAAACTGATCAAAAATTGCATAAAACTTCCCTATTTTAAATTTAATCGTCATAGCTATTACAATTGTATTCAATTTATCAGCATTAATGTGTTTCCCGGGGCGGGGTTATATGGGAGCTCTAACTAAATTTGAACCGATTTTGTCCATTTTCAACACACATCTTTTTCAAGACATCCAAAATATTTTTGTAAAGTTTTGTCCCTCTAGCTCTTTTCGTTAAGGCGCTATCGTGCTTTTATCTGACGGACAGACGGACATAAACAACCTTTTCTTAATGTATTTTTGTGTTTCCATAAGTTTTTTATATGGGACCTAGGTCAAATGATGACCGATTGCGACAAAATTTTGCACACTGGCTGGCATTGATATAAGACTTTCTTGTGCCAAATTTGGTGGTTATATTTGTTACACTTTTAGATTTATTAGCATTTAAGTGTATTTTAGGTGAAATTTAGGCTGTTTTCGTAAGTTTTTTGTATGAGAGCTATGGCTAAATGTGAACCGATTTTGATGAAATTTTACACGCTGTCTAGGGCTAATGTAAAACTTCCATATACCAAATTTTATCATCATAGCTGCTATAATTTGTCAATTATTAACAAATAAGCGATTAGCCTAGACGAGGTTATACGGGAGCTATGGTCAAATGTGAACCGATTTTGCCCAATTTCAATACCAAAATTTTCTCAGAGATAAAGAATATTTTTACTAAGTTTCAGTGACCTAGCTTCTTTCGTTTAGGCGTTATAGTGATTTCAACAGACAGACAGACAGACGGACATGGCTCAATCGTCTTAGAATTTCATAAGGATTCAGAATATATATAATATTTTTGGTTTTTGAGCCAATATTAAGGAAATTACAAACGAAATGACAATCTCAATATACCCCCCATTCTTTTTGATGGTGGGTATAAAAAAGAACATGTTCATTTGTTTGCTTATTTTTTTTTTTTTTTTTTTTTTTCAAAACAATTTTTTTCCTTCAATACAGCCTTTTCTTTTTGATATCACAAAAATATGCAGAAAAATATAAAAAAATATCCAATAAATTTGAAAAACAAATTGAAATGGAATTGCAAAAAAAAAAATCTTCTTTTGACAAGAGAAAAAAAGATTTAAAGCAAAACGATTATGAAAAATACTAAAGAAAAAAGGAAGCATTAGAATTTTTTTTCTATTGAAATTTTCTTTGAAATACTAGAAAAGGCGTGTCTAATTCATTATAGCATTAAGTAATTTATTTGTGTTAATAAACATTTACATTTCCACTAAGAATCAATGATGCGTTTCAATAGTTGGTTAGGTCATCATCACCATCATAATCAGGAGGAGTATCCCTGCTTTTATATGTTTATCATTGATTCAAAATTTGTAGTATCAAACAAAAAATATTTTTATATGACTTAGCAAAAGTGTAACACATGTTCCCTCATGTATATTATGACAAAGATTTATGATTTTTATAGAATTTTTTCTAATATCGTTCGGTGATGTTAGGAGAAGAAGAGTCTAATATCGCTTGAATTTCCAAAGTGATAAATAAAAGTCATGAAGTTTATAGTAAATATTAAAGCAGAATATGTACTTGCATTTTTCAGCAATTGTTTAATGGAGACGTAGCTTTTCAAAGACATTCAATGAAAGAAACTTCCTGTGAATGGAAAGCGATATAGTGCAATGATTAGAGTGAACACTTTGAGTCTTATTCGCGCTCAATATTTACATGAAATCATCTTTACAGATCGTTTAATAGACTAAAATAATGATGTCATACATTTCCTTACTTGTAATGAGTTTTTTTTTATCAAATCTGAAAGATCTTAAAAAATCACCTGATACAAAATTTGCTTTCACTTTCTGCTAGAAAAATAAAAAACAATTTAAGAACAATAAAATCAAAAATATATTTATAGAAGCTTTGTTGATATTTTAACTTTCTTTAAAATTTTTAGTTTTCGAGGAAATTTAGTGATGTTTTTATTTTCTGTATGTATGCAATAGAAATTATCTGTTAATTATTATGACTTCACATGTTCACACTTCGTTTACATACCAGGGGAAAATTACGGCATTCGATATCGATCGAAATTTTAGAAGTTTTCAAAACATTTGTATAGCATACTTTAAGGATAATCAAAATTATTTTAAAGATGCACAGTTTACTATATTTTTTTGAAGTTATTTGCCAATAAAAGAGTTTTTATTGAACTATATGTTTTTAAAAACGAATCAAAGTGGATACTAAATTTCAATAAACTTTTTGCATTGAAGTAACTTTAAACATCCCTAAAGTATACTTCACCAAATTTGCTTAAAAGTCTGAGTTTTCGATCGACATTGAATGCGGTAATTTGGCCCCAGCTTTCATTGGAGTATTAAAAACTAAAAGTTCGTATCCTTTTCAACACGCCTAAGGATATGCAGCAAAAAATTAACTCCAGAGCTTAGAAATTGCAAAATAAGACATTCCTTATTATCTGAAGACTTACGTACTAAATATTTGAAATTTATTAAAATATAATTTAACTTACAGTGAACCGCAGTGGTATAGCAGGTAAGTAATCCGCCTAGCATATCAGAGGTCCCAAGTTCGATCCCTGGCCAAACCCATTTGAAAAACTGAATTTAAAAAAAAAATTAGGTTGACCTCATAACTCAACTAGCCACTGGTTATTGAGAAATAGGCTATGTTAAACTTCTCTAACTAACGCATTTGCCGATCAGAGCCGTAGTTAAGACGTAACGTTTAATGAGTCTAAAAATAGAATCGGATGCAGCTCATTGTCTGAGAGAAGTACCCCTTGTTCCAATTGGAATGTCATGAGAATTATGTATGTTTATATTTATGTATGTAGTGATAGAAATAAGTTGTTAATTTATATGACTTCAGATTTTTCCACATTATCTTTATCCTTTAAAAAAAACTTTTGCATACTTTAAGGATTTATTGTAATTAATATTTTTGTTACATATTTTAGGGAGTAATTTGAATATAAAACTTTAAGCAAAAGACATTTTTTACAAAATAACTCGTCGATTCAATTATGATGATTTATTTTGATATATTTAAGTATAAAATATACATAATACCTTTTCATTGGAATTTGTAATATAAGAATACTAATAGTAAATTATTTATAAAAATTTGTTGAATAAAGAATGAAACAAATAGTTTACTTTAACAAAAATGAAATATAAATAAAAACAATAGACTTTATGTGTAATAATTTCCTGAAATAATTAGATTTCAATAAAATTATATTTCTGACGTGTGATAAAAATTCTCATTAAATTTAAATAACATTAAAAAGCACAAAGGGAATTAAATTTAAAATCCAATAGAAAATATTTTATAGAATTACACTTATAATAAATTATAAAATATTTTATAAAATCACACTTATAATAAAAAATATAATTATACTGACATTTGATAAAGAATGTTTATCAATTTAATTCATTCTTAATATTTTGTGTATTAAACCTTTAAAAACATTGAATTTCTTACATGAACTTAATAACATCAATTTTTCAAATCTATTTTAAAAGACATCTAATGGTTTCTGTGGTAAAAATTGTTTGCATTTTTAATTTACTTGTCTGAACATTTTGCACAGAATTAATTTTTTGGCCACAAGGTATGTAACAAAGTTATAAACTGTAGCAGCCCTAAAGTTTGCTACACATATTAAGAGAAAATTTGTATAGAAAAAAAATTTAATTATTAAGCCAGCAAAGATCAGGAAAGCACATAACACTTACCCGAAAATAGAAAAACAATGAGTTTCTGAGGTTTTTTGCAAAAATTTAAGCTCATACTAGGTACATGAGTCGTTCTGTAAAAACAAAACGTAATAGCCGTTTTCTTGTTAAGTACTTTATTTATACTGTATGTACTCGTAACATTTTTATATTAGCGAAATAAATTCTTGGGACACTGAAAAAAGCTTTTGGGTGGTGCAAAGTAACCGTACTCAGCCTTATGTCATTTCCGTTTAAGGGAGATTTAATCGGGATTTTCTGGCACCATTATGGTCTTACGCGCACTTCAACCATAATGAGTCTAGTTTTTTTCATGTTTTAATATTAACTTAATAACATAAATTTTTTGGTATAAAAATATTATACAAGAGGTTATGGTTTCTGTAGTTTTCTTACTCAATTTATTTATATTTATAAATTGTGCTTAATTAAATTTTTCACCACAACTTCTGCAATTAATTTTCACATTGTATCAGCCTTATGGTATGCTACATGTTTTAAAATGTTTTATTGGTAAAATCATTTCTTTATTGTAAAGCCAAAAAACAAGAAAACTGTTAACTTGTAACAGAAAGTGAAGAAGAAGTTAATAACATGTGAAGTTCTTGAAATTTATTATCAAAATATTTACATATAGAGTTTTTCGTAACTCTATGATATATACAAGAACTCTTCCAGTTTTGTCATATTTTACTTTTTTTCTCAATTAGAAATTAAAGACAGTTTTTGAAATTGTTTTCAAACTATATAATTTGTCTTCTTATATAAATATTTATATACAACGTCTTTCAAACTCTTTTCTAAACTCACAGATACTCCTCAAGTTTCGGGGGAGTTGAGTGATATTTTAATATGTATTTTTTTTGTGTTGAGAACTTAATATGTTTTTATGAAAATGTTTTCAAACTACTTATTTTATTTTCATATTAACATATTTTTCTGCTTAATGCCATCAGCTTCATTTCGCTCTATTAGCAAAACTTTTGCATATCTTAAGGCTGTGCTGAAATTTATTATTAAATTATCATTTGCGAGTTCTTATTTTCAATTTGTATGACTTTATCTGTTTTTCAGGGTAGATCTTTTCATTAATGTATAATAATAAATATTTATAATATTTACTTAAAATTTCATATTATGGTTTTCATTTTTACTTTGGTATAAGTAGGCGATAATTCATATGACCTTTTAGCTAAAGGTCATATGAACTAACATTAACAGAAATGTTCAAAGCAGAATTAAAATCTTTGTGTGATTTGTGTGGCAAAAGTGGTTTACCTTTAAAATTTATTTATTTAATTATGCAATTGCTATATTTCTAGATGCAGCCTTAAGATATGTTGCAAAATTTAAGCTTTATTTTCCTAATTAAGTTAAACATTCTTCTGTTGCTTTAATTTAACAATTTAGAATAAAAAAGATTACAGTTTTTTTTATATCGAAAAATTTTCTATATAAAATTTTTGTAACGGAAAATTTTTAATATAAAAGTTTTATATCGAGAAATTTTCTATATAAAATTTTTACACCGAAAAATTTTCTATATAAAATTTCTACAACGTAGAATTTTCTATATAAAATTTTTAAACCATATAAAATTTTTATTTCAAAAAATTTTCTATATAAAATTTGTATACAAAATAATCTTCTATATAAAATTTTTATACCAAAAAATTTTCTATATAACATTTTTTACCGAAAAATTTTCTATATAAAATTTTTATACCGAAAAAATTTCTTTATAAAATTTGTATACTCCAAAATTTTCTTTAAAAAATGTTTATACCGAAAACTTTTTTCCAAAAAATTTTTATACCAAAAAATGTTCTATAAAAAATTTTTATGCCAAAAAATTTTCTATATAAAATTTTTGTACCGAAAAAATTTTTAATATCGAAAATTTTTTTATAAATAAAATTTCCTATAAAAAGTAAAATTTTCTATTAAAAATTTAAATTTTTACATCGAAAAATTTTCTATATAAAATTTTTATAACGAAAATTTTTCTGTATAAAATTTTTAAATCGAAAATTTTTTTAAATAAAATTTTTATACCGAAAAATGTTCTATAAAAAATTTTTATACCGAAAAATTTTCTATAAAAAATTTTTATACCGAAAAATTTTCTATAAAAAATTTTTATACCGAAAAATTTTCTATAAAAAATTTTTACACCGAAAAATTTTCTATACAAAATTTTTTCACCGAAAAATTTTCTATAAAAAATTTTTTCACCGAAAAATTTTCTATAAAAAATTTTTATACAGAAAGATTTTCTATAGAAAATTTTTAAACCGAAAAATTTTCTACAAAAAATTTTCATACAAAAAAATTTTCTATAAAAAAAATTTATATTGAAAAATTTTTTATAAAAAAATTTGATACCGAAAGATTTTCTATAAACAATTTTATACTGAACAATTTTCTATATAGAATTTTTATTCCCAAAAACATTCCATGTACAATTTTTATAGCTAAAAATTTTCTATATACAATTTTTATAACTGAAAATTTTCTATAAAAAATTTTTATACCTAAAAATTTTCTATAAAAAATTTGTATACCGAAAAATTTTCTATAAAAATTTTTATACGGAAAAATTTTCTATAAATAATATATATATCGAAAAATTTTTTATAAAAAATTTTGATACCAAAAGATTTCTATAAACAATTTTATACTGAACAATTTCCTATATAGAATTTTTATGCCCAAAAACTTTCCACGTACAATTTTTATAATTGAAAATTTTCTATCAAAAATTTTTATACCGAAAAATTTTCTATAAAAAATTTTTGTACCAAAAAATTTTCTATAAAAGATTTTTGTACCGAAAAATTTTCTATAAAAGATTTTTATACAGAAAAATTTTCTATAAAAATTTTTATACCGAAAAACTTTTTATAAAAAATTTTTATACCAAAAGATTTTCTATAAAAAAAATTTTATACCGAAAAATGTTCTATAAAAAATGTTTATACCGAAAAATGTTCTATAAAAAATGTTTATACCGAAAAATTTTCTATAAAAAATTTTTATACCGAAAAATTTTCTACAAAAAATTTTTATACCGAAAAATTTTCTACAAAAAATTTTTATACCGAAAAATTTTCTACAAAAAATTTTTATACCGAAAAATTTTCTATAAAAAATTTTTATACCGAAAAATTTTCTATAAAAAATTTTTATACCGAAAAATTTTCTATAAAAAATTTTTATACCGAAAAATTTTCTACAGAAAATTTTAATACCGAAAAATTTTCTATAAAAAAATTTTATACCGAAAAATTTTCTATAAAAAATTTTTATACCGAAAAATTTTCTGTAAAAAATGTTTATACCGAAAAATTTTCTATAAAAAATGTTTATACCGAAAAATTTTCTTTTAACAATTTTATACCGAAAAATTTTCTATAAAAAATTTTTATACAGAAAAATTTTCTATAAAAAGTTTTTATAACGAAAAATTTTCTATAAATTTTTACTATACAACATTTTTATATTCACAAATTTTCTGTATAAAATGTGTATACCAAAACATTTCTTATATAGAATTATTTTATTAAAATTTTATCATAGAAAATTCTTATACCGAAAAATTTTTATAAAAATTTTCTGTATTAAAATTTGTATAAAAAAAAATTTTTCTAAAAAAATTCGTATACCAATAAATTTTCTATGAAAATTTTTAAAATTTCCTGCGTACAATTTTTGGTGGTAAAATTTGTATATAAAATTTTTAAGCCGAAAAATTTTCTATATAAAATTTTAATATTAAATCTTTTTTTACCAAATATTTTTACATTGAACAATTTTTTTACAACAGTTTTTCTTTGCCAAGCCCCTAGAATCATATATGTTTTCATTAAAAAGTTTAAATTAAAATTACTTTACTACCCCAGTCATATTCTAGTCCACTTAAATTTCAATTTTGAAATCAAAATTGTTTGTGCATATCCCAAAAGTATACTTCACTAAAAAGTTAAAAGTTTCTTTCATTTATATCGAACAAATGAGCTATTGTGGATGTGTGAGATTGTTCATGTATTGTTTCAACTTGTTGGTAAAATCATAAAATGCTGTTTTATTTTTATAGTACAAGAATTTATAAAAATTAGTTTGATTAAAAGTGAAGTAGACTAATAAACTAAATGTCTTAAAGTATGCTATGATATTTAACCTAATGATATCAAATATAAAAACAAGTACAATAAGTACAATTATTTTTACAGGAACGACTCGGAAGGCTTTGGATTCCGATCAAGGAATAACAGTAGCTGAACTTTATGTCTATAAGTTGATTTAATTTTTGTTCATTTTTATACCAATTCTCTATTTACAATCGGTTCACATTTGTCTTTATAGTGTAGGGTATATCGGGTTCAGTTACTATAATAATTCCTTGCTTGTTTTGATTTGTAATTGTTTTAGTTTTGTTTTCATTAAATAAACGGTTTAATATTAAAAACTTTTCACTATGTCAAGGTTAAGGTATTTTTTAAAACTGTCAAATGGTGTTTTCTTCGTTAGGTTATGAAAACTTGTAAGCAGAACTTGCCTCACATTTGAATTGAAATCTATTTTTGTATATTAATTTCAGTTTTATTTTGTTTCCAAAATTTTCTGGTTAGAGTTTTGATCTTAATTAAATTATAAAGTTTTTAAGCTAAATATGAAGGAAGAAAGACAGATATTAGATTATTTTTTTATAAAAAGTTGTTAAGCCGAAAAATTTTCTATATAAAATTTGTATACCTAAAAATTTTAAATATAAAATTTTTATACAGAAAAATTTTCTACATAAAATATTTATACCGAAAAATTTTCCATATAAAAATTTTTATACCGAAAATATCAAATTTTTATATCGGAAAATTTTCTATGTAAAATTTTTATAACGAAAAATTTTCTATATAAAATGTTTATACCGACAAATTTTTTGTATAAAATTTTTATACCAAAAGATTTTCTATATACAATTTTTATACCGAAAAATTTTCTATATAAAATTTTTATACCGAAAAATTTTCTATATAAAATTTTTATACCGAAAAATTTTCTATATAATATTTTTATACCGAAAAATTTTCTATATAAAATTTGTATAACGACAAATTTTCTTTATAAAATTTTTATACCGACAAATTTTCTTTATAAAATTTTTATGCCGAAAAATTTTCTATATAAAATTTTTATACCGAAAAATTTTCTATATAAAATTTTTATACCGAAAAATATTCTATATAAAATTTTTATACCGACAAATTTTCTTTATAAAATTTTTATACCGAAAAATTTCCTACATAATATTTTTATACCGAAAATTTTTCTATATAAAATTTTTATACGGAACAATTTTTTATATAAAATTTTTATACCGAAAAATTTTCTATATAAAATTTTAATACCGAAAATTTTTCTTTAACAATTTTTATTCCGAAAAATTGTCTATATAAAATTTTTATAACAAAAAAATTTTCTGTATAAAATTATTATTAAGAAAAATTTTTATTTTTATTTCGAAAAATTTCTATATAAAATTTTAATACCGAAAAATTTTGTACATAAAATTTTTATACCGAAAAATTTTCTATATAAAATTTTTATACCGAAAAATTTTCTATATAAAATTTTTATACCGAAAAATTTTCTATATAAAATTTTTAAACTGAAAAATTTTGTATATATAATTTTTATGCCGAAAAATTTTCTGTATAAAATTTTTATACAGAAAAATTTTCTGTATAAAATTTTTATACCGAAAAATTGTCTATATCAAATTTTTATACCGAAAAATCTTCTATATAAAATTTGTTTATCAAAAAAATTTTTATATAACATTTTTATATCAAAAAATTTTTTTTATAAAAGTTTTATACCGAAAAATTTTCTATATAAAATTTTTATGCCGAAAAAATTTCTACATAAAAATACCGAAAAATTTTCTATAAAAAATTTTTATACCGAAAATTTTTCTATAAAAAATTTTTATACCGAAAAATTTTCTATAAAAAATTTTTATACCAAAAAATTTTCAATAAAAAAATTTTTATACCGAATAATTTTCTATTAAAAATTTTTCTACCAAAAAATTTTCTATAAAAAATTTTTATACCGAAAAATTTTTTATATAAAATTTTTGAACCAAAAATTTTCTATATAAAATTTTTATACCAAAAATTTTCTATATAAAACTTTTATACCTAAAAATTTTTTATATAAAATTTTCGTACCGAAAAATTTTCTATATAAAATTTTTATACCGGAAAATTTTCTATATAAAATTTTTATACCGAAAAATTTTCTATATAAAATTTTTATACTGAAAAATTTTTTATATAAATTTTTTAAACAGCAAAATTTTCTATATAAAATTTTTATACCGAAAATTTTTCTATATAAAATTTTTGTACCGAAATATTTTCTATATAATATTTTCATACCCAATTTTTTTTTATACAATTTTAAACCGAAAAGTTTTCTATATTAAATTTTTATACCAAAAATTTTTATATATAAAATTTTTATACCAAAAAATTTTCTATATAAAATTTTTATACCGAAAAATTTTTTCTATAAAATTTTTATATAAAAAAATTTTTTTTCTAAAATTTTTATACCGAAAAAATTTCTATATAAACTTTTTATATCGAAAAATTTTTGTATAAAATTTTTATGCCGAAAAATTGTCTATATCAAACTTTTATACCAAAAAATTTTCTATATAAAATTTTCTATATAAAATTTTCATACCGAAAAATTTTCTATATAAAACTTTTATACCGATAAAATTTTTATATCGAAAAATTTTTTATATAAAATTTTTATACCGAAAAATTTTCTATATAAAAATTTTATGGGGAAAAATTTTCTATATAAAATTTTTATACCGAAAAATTATTCATAAAAAATTTGCAACGAAAGATTTTCTAAATAAAATAGCAAAAAAATTTGTACATCAAATTTTCCTAACAAAAACTAACAATTTTGAATACCGAATAATTTTCTAAATAAAATTTTTATAACAAAAAATTTTCTAAAAAAAAGTTTAGTTAATAACTAACATTTTTTTATAGAAATTTTTTTTGTAACGAAAACTTTTTATAGAAAATTTTTGATACAAAAATTTTTATACCGAAAAATTTTCTATATAAAATTTGTATACCCAAAAATGTTCTATACAAAATTTTTATATCAAACAATTTTCAGCCAAAAAAATTTTCAGCCAAAAAAATTGTTCTATATAAAATTTTTAAAAATGAAAAATTTTCTATATAAAATTCTATATCGAAAAATTTTGAACCAACAAATTTTCTTCAAAAATGTTTAACAGAATAATTTTCTATATAAAATTTTTATATCGAAAAATTTTCCTTATAAAATTTTTGTAACGAAAAATGAATTTAACTCGTCTAAAGTTTTGCTAAAACGATTTCGTTTTTTATTATTTCTTAGAATTCCATAGTTAAATCTCAAATGAAATGACATAAAAATGTAAAACCATAAATAAAACATAGTTCTCCCCAAAAGTATGCAATAGTTCTCTTGCATGCTTAATTAACAGAGTGCAACCCTTTTGCAGTTCGTTTTGGAATAAAAAGGCTATATTTAAGCAATAAAATTCTAAGAAAAATAAATTAAAAATTTCTTGTGAAGAATAATTTTTTGTCCAACTTTTCTATGTTATAAATATAGTAGAAGAGCTTACAAAAGCCAACTTTGGTTAACACGCATACTTTGATAGGAAAAACGGGAAATAAAACTCTTCTACATAAATTTTAATGCAAATGCCAATTAAAGAATTGAAAATGGAAATACTGATTAGTGGTAAAAACGGACTAAAGAAAGTAAGAATATTGGTTTGGTTTGGAATACTGAAGTACTGTAAGACTATATTGAAATATAAGCAAAGGGGAAGTATTTTGCAATGCCTTTTAATTATAAGAATAATACTACATAGGACTTAAGGAATATTAACCTAAATTTGGTAAATACTAGATATTTGAATGACAGAAACACTACCTTTAAAAACTTAAGATACAAATTTCCATTGCAAGTCATTTGATAATAGCAAAGACTTTTGCATTCTTCTAGTTACATTCATCAATAGTTGTTATAACCATACCTGAAGCATTGAAAAGAAGCAGGACTTATAACATAATCCTTAAAGGTATTATTATCATTTTACGTGGCAAACAAGTGTAAACTACAGAAAATAGAAGCAAAAACAATATCTAGAAACGGACCTTTGTATACAAGTCCTTCTCATTACCTTAAAACAGTCCTAACAAAATAAAGAACTAAAATGTCATACAATTTTAATGATTTTTTTCAAGTCTTCTAATACACAATTTTTACTTCATAATGTCTCTTTTATCCTTGTATACATAACATTGCACTTAAAGAATTCATTACGTCCTTCTTCTTGCCCTAACAAGTCCTTTATAACACATAAAACCTAATAAATAACATGACATTATTTTCATGATCTCTTTTAACTCTACTAATGCACCGTTTTTACTTTCTGCTGTCACTTTTAGCCTTTAGCAGAAGAAGCCAACTGTAGCTTTGAACCCAGTCGCTTGTATGAAGGAATTAATCAAACCCACTTGTTGGCTATGGATAACACTAATTACCATTCGCCAGTATTAGATGCAAATAATTTGAAATAGAATCAGCTCCTCTAACAATTACAGAAAACAAGCTTTGGGGCTACTGCTAGTCGAAGAAAGGTATGTATGGCGGTTTCTAATAATTTATAGCTTTCTTCCTTTTTATAAATAGGATACAGCTTTTATCGCCTTAATGACAAATGGTATTGTGAAGAATTATATCCATGTAAGCTTAAATTAGACTCATATGTGGTTATTTATTGTATCGAATTGTGTAGAGTAAAGCATGTAGATGATAGAATACGTAAATCAATGTTAAACAACATTGCTTTAGGAATGTTAAAAAGGGAAATGTTATAAGTTTTCTACTAAATATCGAGCAAATTTTGCTAATAGTGAAGGAATTGATGGGGAAAGCATATAAGTTTTGCTGCCTTAAACTTTTAGCAAATTCCAGAACCTCTTAGAAGATTAGAGGAAGCCTTTACTTTCAAACACTGGAAACATCTTTTGGAATATATACATTTATTTATAATTTCTAGACATATATTTTTTTTTAATTTAATACAAAATTGTTTTTTCTATTTTTTTTTTCTATAGAAAACCTTTTCACTTAAAATTTTTTTATTAAAATTTTTACCAAAATTTTCTATAAACATTTTTATTCAAAATTTTATACAGAAATTTTTATCAAAATTTTCTACAAAATTTTGTTTTTAAAATCTTAGCCAAATACTTTTCCGTTATATTCTATTTATTAAAGTAATTTTTCGATCAAAAATTTGCTATAAAAAATGTTCCATCGGAAATTGTGTACCGAAGTTTTTCTGTCAAAAGTACAAATTTTTCTATTATGAATTTTCTATAGAAATTTATTTATTAAAAATTATCTATCAAAAATTGTTTATAGACATTTTTCCATTAAAAATTTTTCGATCAAGATTTTTCTATTAAAAATGTTCAAAAGAAATTTATCAATCAAAAATAGAATATACAAATTTTCGATAGAAATTTTTAAATCAAAAAATTTTGAAAGAAATTTTTTGATCAATTATTTTCGTAAAAATAATTTTATAAAGAAAGTTTTCTATTAAAAATTTTGTAAAGAAGTTTTTCTTAAAACTTTAAAATAAAAAAACCGTCAAGAATTTTTTTTATAGAAATATTTCCTTTAAATTTCTATTTCTATAACAAAATGTCTTAAAACATATTTTATACTTATTTATCTGTAAACAAATTTTCTATAGGATCTTTTTCAAATTTTCTGTAAAAAATTTTTTTGATAGAAAATTTTTGATGAAAATTTTTGATAGTTTGTTAAAAATTTTCAAAAAAAATTTGTCTGAAAGACTAAAAAAATCTATAGAGATTTTCCTGCAAATATTTTCTAAATACAGGTTTTATTTTAAATTTTCTTAAAAAAAAGTTTTGTAAAAAATAGAAATAAAAAAACTTTAGAAATTCTTCTACTATTTAGAAATTCTTCTATCAAAAATTTTCTGTACATATTTTTCTAACAAAAAAACTATTTAAAAAAAATTATCGTTAGAAATCTTTCTATCTAAACTTTCCTGTAGAACTTTTCTGTCAAAAATTTTCTATAGAAAAAACAAGAAAGACAATGTCACAAGAGTAGACGTGTATTTTTTTACTGTCCGTAAGAAAGTGAAATTATTGCTTAAAATTCGGTTTATTAATTATGAAATATTATTTAATACGAAGAGCAATGTGTTCCTGATAGTTCTGATATGAAATGTGTTTAAAATAATTAAATAAATAACCTTAAAATACTGAAAATATATAATGGAATTCATATAAAAAAAAAAAAAAATAAAAAATTATATAGAAAAGTTCATAAAATAAACTAAAAACAACAAGAAAGATATTACCGTTTGAGTACTTAATAATAAAAAGAACAAAAGAGACTAGTAGATCAAGTAGATGGAACGCAAAACATAAAATTGATAAATAACTGCCACCAATTTATTATCATTTCGTAGTGCGTTGTAAAATATATGTATAAAAAATTGGTTTTAATTTGAAATAAATAATTAAATAATTCGAATCTAAAAAACCTGAAAAAAAAGAGTCGCAAAATTTTAAGAAAGAAATTGTACATATTCTCTTAAATTATAGTATTACTCTTTTGAAGAAAACTAACTAAAGAAAATAAAAGAAGTAACATCAAATTATCATATTCATCATTGAAGCGAATAATAAAAGAAAAACAAAAATAATAAAATCTTCGCCATTTGCTAAAAGGACAGACAGGGAAAAACACTGTAACAAGTAATTTAAAATATCTTAAGCATTTGATTTAATTCGAAAAGAATGGCACCGGCAAAACATTGTGCAGATTGCAATAATAATGAAAAAAATTCAAAATTTATTAGATGCAAAGATTGTAAAAAAGACTTCCATATAAAATGTGCATCAGCCAAAAGTGGTATAGCAGAGTCAGTTTTGGAGATTTCCAGTAAGAGCAAAGGGGCAATGAATTTTAATTGTAGCTCGTGTATTGACAACAGTAACAACATCAGTGATAATGCTGTGTCCGTTAAATTAACTGAGTTGGAGGCTAGTATCAAGCATCTATCAAAAATTATTTCGGAGAATGTAATCACCCAGCTTAATGATATTAAAGCTGATGTTTCCCGTTGTTTAGAAAAATCTAAGGCCACGGAGCAATTTGTGTCATCAAAATTTCAACAACTTCAATTGGAAAACAATAGCTTGAGAAAACAAATTAATAGAAGTGACATTATCGTAATTGGACTTTCTGAAAACCTGACAGTTGATGAGATGTATAAGACCATTTTCTCTATTGGTAAAATACTGACTGTAGATATTGGACACAGCGACATAAATTTCTGTTCTTATATTCATCGTAAGAAGTCAGTATTAATTAAATTTAATAGTGTTTACAAACGCGACAACTTAATGAAACAGTATTATGCTTTCGGAGAACTAAAACTATGCCAGTTGCTTGAAACTGATATCCAGTCTAGGGTATATCTGAATGATAACCTCACTCCCCAGGCGTCCAAGTTGAATTATCTTTGTCGTAAATTACGTAAGGAGGGTGAAATAAATAAATTTCGTTTCTTTAATAAGGATATACCAGAAGCCAAAGTATACCTGCCTGGAGGAGATTTTAAGGTTCTAACCTTGGAAAAGCTAAAATTGATGTTTATGTCGAATGCTAATGTGATTACTGATGTTGAGATGAGCTCCAAAGTAGTACCTGTTTCTGGTGCGATGTCTACTGTTGCTGATAATGAGGTTGTTGTTGTAGACAACTTGAATTCATTTATTTCTGCTGCCGAATAACATTCTCTATTATTTCTTATTATTTTTTATTCGCATATATACATATATATTTATCAATCTGCTGAATTTTTTTTTATGTATTTTTCTGATCTCTTTTAAAATTATTAATATATCTTTACGTCAATCTCTACTCTCTCTTAAATCTGTTTCTTTTATAAATAAAACCTAAACATTAAACAGCAATTATTTTTCAATTTAACCTAATGCCCTAATGGAATTGAAAAGAAGAGAGTTTTAATTATCAAGTAATACTAAGGGAACCTTAGACGATCAAATTAATCTGACGATAATTTTTTACGATTATTCACTGGAAATTCCACCCCGTCAAATATTCTATCTTTTGCTTAAAGTTTTGCTGTTTTTTATATAAGTTTAAGAAAATTTAACTAATAAAAAAAAAGAAAAACAACATTTTTCTTATTGATTTTAAAGATAAAATTATTTGGATTTGTCTTGATTTTATTGAGGATTTATTTGAAAATCAATACATTGTTTTCAGATTGATTTGAGCGCTGGGGCTTCCGTGATTATTTTTTGTCTGCTTTTATTTTTCAAAGCTCGAATTATTATACTATCTATACATATTATTGTTTAATTTTTTTGTGCTCTTGAATCAGAGAAGCAAAAAGATAGCTTAGACATTATTTATATATATCTTCAGATAAGTTCCATGTTATTTGCAAGTTTTTACCAGAATTTTTTTTTTTTTAACCAGTAAATTTAATACCAACTTTTTCGTAAACTTTTATAATTATTATATTGGTTTGAGAACATTAGCAAATAGCATTTTTCTTTCTGCTTCCCCTATTCTCAAGAGTTACTTTTTTTTTTCATGGGCGTTGAATATTTTTGTTCTATAGTTACCTACTGAAATATATTATCTCTTATTGTTATTCACAACATTAATTGTTACTTATTTTGAATATTTCACATTAAGAGTATTAGCAATTATTTCCACTTTTTTGGACAGTAAATTCTTTCATGTAATATATATTTAAAATGAAATCAAAAGTCATTTTTCGATATAATTTTATCTATATAGTTAGTATTACTATTAATATCTATTTTTTTGCACAAATAGGGAAGGTGAATTGGTTTGCTTACTTTGAGTAACAATATTGGTGACGCTATCAGCAATGAATCGATAAAAGGGCTAAATCTAAAAAAGTCAAATTTAAACATAATTCATTTCAATGCCCAAAGTATTGTACCTAGTCGAAATTCTACTAAATTAGATCAAATTAGGGATGTTTTTAAAGAGGAAGTTTTCGATGTCATAGCTATATCCGAAACTTGGTTGCATCATTATATCTTAAACAGTGCTGTAGCAATTAATGGTTATCATATATACAGAAGTGACAGAAGATATAGACGAGGTGGTGGTGTGAGTTTGTATGTAAAGAACGGAATTAATTCTAAAGTTGTACGGACGCTGGATGATGAGGGAAACTGCGAGGGACTATTTGTAGAAATTATAGCGAATGACTCTACACAAGTAGTAGTAGGAGTCCTTTATTTACCCCGTGGTTATTTTCATGGATGTGAGGAAGACCTAGCTGATTTAGTTTCTGAATATGACCATATTATCTTAGCCGGCGATTTCAATATAAATTTATTCAACAGTGGAGATAACATGAGGATGGCTTGCTCCTCCCTTGGTCTTGGAATAATACATAATAGTTTACCTACACACTTAGATAATCATATTAATAGTTATTCTTTAATTGATTATTTTTTAGTTTCTTCTCCTAATTTTGTCTACACTAAAGGCCAGTTTTGCTTCCCTGCATTGAATTCTAACCACGGCGCTATTTACTTATCTTATAATATAAATGTGAACACAATTACTGAAAGTAAAATCGTAAGGGATTATAGAAACTTTAATATTGCTGACTGTGCTTACGATTTAGCCCAAATCGACTTTAGCCCTATTTATAGCTCCTCTAATACTACATTTCAAATAGAATTTTTTACACACCACTTACTGCAAATTTACGATAAACATGTTCCAGAGAGGGTTGTTAAAATTAAACAAAAGACAAATTGGATGGAAAACATCGATATTAAAATTGCAAAAGAAAATAGAGATTTTGCCTATAGGGCTTATTTGGAATGTATGTGCACTGGTAGATGGCTTACTTACTGTAAGTATCGAAATAAGTTAAAGTCTGTCATAAGAAAGGCTAGAGATAGATTTTGTCAGGACTTTTTTTCATCTAGGAATTCTTCTGAAATTTGGAATGAGTTGAAAAGAGTTGGTGTTTGTGAGAGTAAATCTGACAATACCTGTAATATTAATGTTGATCAATGTAATGAATTTTTCATATTGTCTCCTATCGTAAACCCCCCATCCATACATTTCTCTCAATTTCAAAATTTTACTAATGGTGGTTTTTCCTTTCAGAATGTTACTGAAAATGATGTTGTGAATGCTGTAATGAAAATTAAATCAAATTGTGCGGGTCCGGATGGTCTATCTTTAAAATTTTTGAAACTTATTCTCCCGTACATCTCTGTTCATTTAACGCATTGTTTTAATTCTATTTTGACAACATCGCAGTACCCAAATAGTTGGAAAGTAGCAAAAGTGATCCCAGTGCCTAAAGTAAAAAACCCATCTGAAATATCTCATTACCGACCTATTAGTATGGTCGATATTTGTTGCAAGATCTGTGAAACGCTTATGAATAATCAATTGACTAGCTATATTGAGGGACGAGGGTTTATTTCCCCCGGACAATCTGGCTTTAGAAAAAGACATAACGCCACAAATCTTTTACTCAACATTACAGAGGAGGTTCGAATCGCTGTAGATCGTAAACAGTGTGCTTCTATTATTAGTCTCGATTTTAGTAGAGCATTTGAATCTATTTCTCATGAAGTACTTATTAACAAACTCTATTCTCAATATGGGTTTTCGTCATCTGCATGTCGCCTAGTTAGCTCGTTTGTCCAGGGTAGGTCACAATTCGTTAAAATTGCGAACTCGATTTCAATATCTAAAAGAATACATCGTGGTGTGCCTCAAGGGTCTATATTAGGCCCCCTATTGTTCCTGCTCTATATTAACGATATACTACAGAATCTAATGCCCCTAAAAGGTTTTTTATATGCAGATGACATGCAATTTGTTGCTGTTTCTACTTCTTCAAATGAGCTGAAACGAATGATTGATAATGGGATGCAGAAAATAAACAGTTGGTGTACGGAAAACTTCATTGTTTTAAATACCTCAAAATCTAAAGCCATGTTTTTTGGACTTGATAATATTCCGAGGCCTCTGATTTCTGTAAATGGTAGCTATGTAGACATTGTTTCTTGCATAAAGATTTTAGGAATTTATGTTGATGATAAACTCACCTTTCTGCAACATATCAACTATGTTATTTTTAAGACATTATTCTCTCTAAGGAGAATATATAATACCACATACAGCTTACCTCTAAAAGTAAGAAAATTGGTTGGACATCTGTTGCTTATGCCAATACTTACGTACGGCCTAGAGATATTTTCTGGTACTAGTGCTACAAATATACTCCGGTTGAGAAAAATGTGTTTTAATAAAATCATTCGTTATGTGTACAAACTTCTGCCTAGATCTCATGTATCCGAATATGTGTTTGACTTTTTAGGTTGTACTTTTGAGGATTTTATAGATGTTAGATTGTTAACAATATTTTATAGATCATTTAAGTTTAACTCTCCATCTTATTTAATAGACAGGTTTAATTTTTCCAATTCTTCACGAACAAACTCTCTTATATGTCCTATATTTCATGGTCTAATTATGCAGAAATCCTTTGCAATACGAGTGATTCGTTTGTGGAATAACTTAATTCCATATAATGAACGTAACTTCTCTAAGTCAATAAAATGTTTTGTAAATAGGGTAAAAGAACTTATGGTGTAATATTGACAAAGATTCATTGCTGATACTTTACACTTTATATTGTTAAAAGTATTTTTCAAAACAACGCCACCGACCCCTTTTTGTGCAAATCCTTTCTATTTTATTATATACATACTTTAAATATTTGTATAACATATTGTAAAATTTATTTTCTAAAATCTTGTGTGTAAAATCTGGTTTTAAATGTGTAATCGCATTTTGGCCTTAATTGGCTTTTTGATTACTATAAATAAATGAAATGAAATGAAATGAAATGAAATGAAATGAAATGAAATGAAATGAAATGAATTTTTTTAAACAAAAATTTTCTATAAAAATTTTAGTTTAAACAACATTTAAATATTTGCTGCCAAAATTGTTTTATAGAAATTTTCTTAAAACAAATTTTCTTAAGAAATGTTTCTATCAAGAATTGTCTATAAATTTTTTTGGTCAAAAATTTTACATAATTTTTTTTTTTTGTCACAAATTTTCTATAAATTTTTTTTTATCAAAAATGTTCTATAGAAATTTTTTATTAAAAATTTTCTATAGAAATTTTTTGTTAAAAATTTTCTATAGAAATTTTTCGTTCAAAAATTTTTTATAGAAATTTTTCTGTTAAAAATTTTCTATAGAAATTTTTCTACCAAAAATTTTCTACAGAAATTTGTCTATCAAAAATTTTCTGTAGAAATTTTTTCAACAAAAATTTTCTACAGAAACTTTTCTATCATAAATTTTCTATAGAAATTTTTTAAAAAAATGTTTCTGTTAAAAATTGTCCATAGAAATTTTTCTACTAACAATTTTCTATAGTAATTTTTTTAAAGATTTTTTTACCAAAAATTTTCTATAGAAATTTTTCTGTCAAAAATTTTTTATAGAAATTTTTCTGTGAAAAATTTTCCATAGAAATTTTTTGGTCAAAAATTTTCCGTAGAAACTTTTTTGTCAAAATTTTCTATAGAAAAATTTTCTATTGAAATTTTTCTGCCAAAAATTTTCTATAAAAATTTTTCTACCAAAAATTTTCTAAAGAATTTTTCTACCAAAAATTTTCTATAGAAATTTTTCTACCAAAAATTTTCTATAGAAATTTTTCTGCCAAAAATTTTCTATAGAAATTTTTCTACCAAAATTTTTTTTTGAAATTTTTCAAACAAATTTTGCTAACAAAAATTTTTTATAGAAATTTTACTACGAAAAATTTTCAATACACGAATTTTTCTAGCAAAAATTTTTAATAGAGAATTTTCTGCCAAAAATTTCCTATATTAATTTTTCTAGCAAAAATTTTCTATAGAAATTTTTCTACCAAAATTATTATATGGAAATTTTTTTACCAAATGTTTTCTATTGCAATTTTGTGGTCATAAATTTTGAATCTGAAATTTTTTATAGATATTTCTCTGATAGAAATTTTTCTACTAAAAATTTTCTATAGCTACTTTTCGCCCAAAAATTTTTCTATTGAAAATTTCTACCAAAAATTTTCTATAAAAATTTTTTATCAAAAATTTTCTATATAAATTTTTTCGTTTAAAAATGCTGTATTGACTTTAAATTTTTTTTACAGAAATGTCTCTGTTAAATATTTTTTATTAAAGAATGTCTTTAGAAATTTAAAAAATTTTTCGTTAAAAAAATTAATAGAAAATTTTTTTTAAAGTTCTTTTTATACAAATTTATTTATGAAAAACACTTTAAATAAATTTTGGATTTCAGTGCGAACCTTATTTTCTCCCCTTCTTATAGCTGTTTTCAATCGTCATAATTTTTTCTGCTCAACTTCTACTTTTCAAAAGCTTCCTTTAAATGTTTGTTTACATTTTTTTCGAACAATAACAAATTCTTTTGCACGTGTTTTCGTGAAAAAAGCTTTCGTAAATTCGAATTCTTTCTTTCTAACTAAAACGCAGTGGCTGCTGATGTTGGCTGCCGGTATTCTAACAAATACTGGTAAAAGTTATACCAAGCAAATTTAAAACAATTGAGTCAGTTTTGTTTATGAACTTATCGGGTATACATTTGGGACTTCACTGTGTCGCATTGCTTAATTCTGTACCATATAGTCGTATAGTAATAAAGAATTTTGTGAAAATAGTTTAAAAAAATAAACAACACTTGAAATAAAATTTGGTTTGTTTTAATATAGAAAACATAAAAACACTGAATTTAATGTTTTAAGGAAAATTTAATTGCAATATAAAGTGAAACGAAAAGTATAAATAATTTTTGCAAATAATTATTGAAATTGCTCACAAATGTTTCTGTAATAATAAAATAAAAAAGTACGATTTTAAAACAAAAACGTGATTCTAGACTCAATCGTGTTACTACAACGTGGAAATTTATCTACTCTCATTAACGTAACTCCAGGGATTTCTGGTTAAACTTAAGCGACTATAAAAATGTTATTGTTCACATTTAAAGTACTTTTATTTATGATATTCAATATTTTTATTTTTACTTTTAAACGGAAATGAAAACATAAACGATAATTGGTTGCGTATGATGGATGTAGATTTAATTGTTCCATAATCATACGCACGGGTGGTTCTTAGTAACTGCCAACTTAATTATTTACAAAGTTAAATGAGTTTAAAATACATATATAAATAATAACTTTATTATATATATATGTATATATTATGAACTTTTAAAAAAATAGATAAAATATTAAGGGTTTATTCCAACACAGCTTAAAATGCCATTAAACGTTCGTTTAAGATAAAAATTGACATTGAAAGAAAACCCGGATCAGGAAGAAACAAGGTCCAATAGATATTGGTAAGATGAAAACCATATACTCTAAAACTTTTATTAATGAAGCTTAATCTTATGCTGCCAGAAGCACACCAAGTTCAGAAAGTTTCAGAGGGCAATTCGGTAATTAATTTGAAAGCAAAAAAAAAATAAATTTTTCAGTCATATATTTTCTAAAAAAAAAGAATTTGTATTTGTAAGAATGTCTTAAAGACATTTTCTACAGAAATTTACCAATAAAAAATTTTTTATAGATTTTTTTGTTTTAATTTTTCTATAAAAAATTTTAAATAGAAATTTATAAAGAAACTTTTTTATGTCAAAAATTTTCTATAGAAATTTTTCAATCAAAAATTTTCTATAGAAATTTTTCGATCAAAATTTTTTATAGAAGTTTTTCGATCAAAAATTTTCTTTAGAAACTTTTCTGATCGAAAAATGTTTTACAGAAATTTTTTGATAAAAAATTTTCTACAGAAATTTGTTGATAAAAAATTTTCTACAGAAATTTTTTGATAAAAAATTTTCTATTGAAATTTAAAAAAAAAAATTTTCGATCAAAAAAGTTTTTCAAAATTTTTTTTTATCAAAAATTTTCTATAGAAATTTGTTTATCAAAAATTTTCTATAGAAATTTTTCGATCAACAATTTTTCAGTCAAAAATTTTCTAAAGAAATTTTTCGATCACAAATTTTATAAAGAAATTTTTCGACCAAAAATTTTCTATCGAAATTTTTCGATCAAGAGTTTTTTCTTAAAATTTTTCTATCAAAAATTTTCTATTCAAATTTTTCGGTCGAAAATTTTCTATAGAAATTTTTCGATCAAAAATTTTCTAAAATTTTGTACAAAATTCAAAAATTTTGTATAGAAATTTTTTGATCAAAAATTGTCTACAGAAATTTTCCATCAAAACTTTTCTATAGAAATTTTACGATCAAAAATAGATATTTCTTGGTCAAAAATTTTCTAAAGACATTTTTCGATCGAAAATTTTCTGTAGAAATTTTCAAGCCAAAAATTTTGAAAGAAATTTTTCAATTAAATGTTGTCTTAGAAATTTTTCGATAAAAAATTTTCTATAGAAAATTTTCGATCAAATTATTTTTAGAAATTTTTCTATAAAAAATTTTCGATCAAAAATTTTCTATAAAAATTTTTTGATCTTTCAAAAATTATCGAAAAGATTTGTTATCAAAAATTTTCTAAAGATATTTTTCTATTACGAATTTTCTAAAGATATTTCTCTATTACGAATTTTCTTAAGACATTTTCTATTAAAAATTTTCTAGAGAAATTTTTCTATCAAAAGTTTTTCTGTCAAAAAATTTTTGTCACAAACTTTCTAACGAAATTTTTCAATAAAAAAATTCCTAAAGAAATTGTTCTATAAAAAATTTTCTAAGAAAATGTTTCTGTCAAAAATTTTCAAAAAAAATTTTTCTGTCAAACATTTTCTAAAGAAATTTTTAGATCAAAAATTTTCAATATAAAATTTTTAGCAGAAAATTTTTAACGGAAAATTTTTTACAGAAATTTTTATATTACAAACTTTCCAGAGAAATTTTTCCACAAAAAGTTTTCTAAGCAAATTGTTCTATAAAAAATTTTCTTAGGAAATTTTTTTGTCAAAAATATTTTTGTCAAACATTTTCTAAAGAAATTTTTCGATGAAAAATTTTCAATAAAACATTTTCTGTTAAAAAAAAAATTTCTGTAAAGAATTTTTTACAGAAGTTTGTAAATAACAAACTCTCTTAAGATATTTTCTATCAAAAACTTGTTAACGAAATTTTTCTATGAAAATTTTTTAAATAAATTTTTCTATCAAAAATTTTCTATAAAACTTTCTATCAAAAATTTTCTATAAAAAAATTTTGTCAGAACCTTCTATAAAATTTTTTCAATTAAAAATTTTCTAAAGACATTTTTCTATCAAAAATTTTCTAAAGATATTTTTCTATTAAAAATTTACTTTAGAAATTTTTTGGTCAAAAATTTCAAAAAAATTAAAAATTTTCGGCAAGAAACATTCAAAAGAAATTTTTCTGACAAAACTTTTTTGTTAAAAATTTTCTTTAGAAATTTTTCTATCAAAAATTTTATAAAAAGATTTTTCTATTAAAAATCTTATATAGAAATTTTTAGGTCAAAAATTTTCAAAAGAAATTTTTTTCTCAAAATTATCTAACACAAAATTTCTAAGTAAAGTTTTCATTTAAAAATATTTTAAAAATATATTTTTCATATAAAAAAATTTTTCTAGGCAAAAATGTTCTATAAAATTTTTTCTATTCTATAATTTTCTATCAAAACTTTTGTTCTAAAAATTTTTTATAAAAATTTTTCTATAAAAAAAAAATTATTTTTATTTTGTAATTTTATATTCATCTATATTAAGTTCCAACTTTTCATTACTTTCACTAACAGATTTTTATTTATCACTTAATAAAAACCTTTTTCCCTTCATTGGGTTTCAATTTGTTGTCTTTTCATATCTAATTCACTGACCCCAAAAAATATAAAAAAATTTTCAAAACAAACAGAAAAAAAATTCAGAGCGACAAATGGGTCATGACATTTATATTTATTTAATTTATTTACTTTTTGTTTTCTACACAAAAATGTGCTTTTATTCGTATTTCAAACAATTTAACATTTTTCAAATTTAAATTTCTCTCGGCCTTTATGTTCGTATGTGTGTTAGTTAATACACATTTATGTTAAATGTCAGACATGATATGGGTAACAAAATGGTATGATTGGGGTATGGTATGATGATACATGAGGATAATGGTGTGATTTAATGAGAAGCTTTTATGAATTTTAAATACATACATATGTACATATACATATGTATAATATACGTTTTGTATATGTATTTGGGTAATTTTAGAAAAACTTGTTTCTTGTGAATATTTTTCAAAAAAATTTCTTATTGAAATGAAATATTTTAAATACAAATTTTATTGATGAGTTGTAAAAACAATTTAGAAATGCATTTCAAACGAAATCCTATAATCTGTAATTTTAATTTTTGTTTTCTGTGTAAAACTAAATTCTAAATTGAATTTTTATGATGTTTTAAATATGTTGAAAAATTACATTTTATCCTTATTTTAGGTTTTTACTTACTTTTAGTAATTTTTTCTCGTTTGAAGTTTTTTATTGCCTTTTCATAGAATTTAGTAGTAGTTTTGCTTTTGTCTAAACAAAAGTTAGTTATAAAGCTTGAAAAATTGATTTATAATATAAATATAAAAGAAAATAAAACATATATATTTTTTTAAATCCCTAAGGTATGTTACACAATATTTGCTAAAAAGTTTGAGTTTTCGATTTATATCGAATGAGGCGATTCGGCCCCATATTTCTTGAAGTTTATATGTATCTCATTTTATAAGACAAGGGTTTATATATTTAACATATTTCCGATGTTAAAAGATATGAGCTTTTTGTTAAAGTAAAAGACAAGTCAACTGGAAACTCTATGTTGGAAAATTCATACATATATGTATGAAATGAATAAGAAGATGTCAAGTTTTAAAAAATCGTTGGTATTTTAATCTCAATAATATTTATTGACTATTTTTAATTTACTGTAATTTAATCCGACTTCGAGTAAATAGTATAAAAATATCAGGAAAGTACATAAATACTATTTTCTTTTAGTTAAAGGAAAACCCCCACTTGCAATCAGAGATCCATAAAGCAACTTTGTTTCGTTTCATTACTTTGCATTACGCTCATTACATTTTCTTTAACTACAGAAATTACAATTTTTATAAAAAGCTATTTATTTTATATGTAAAAACAACGAATGGTTATTAAAAGGGGAAATATGAGAAAATTGCTTATCCTTATTCTACTAGTTTCAAAAGAAAATTAAAATAAAATTGAAAATGAGAATAATGAAAAACATTAAGATACAAATTAATGGCAAAATATAAATGATTTTTATGAAGCATACGAGTATTCAGAGAATAATTAACTGTACAAACTACCATCAGTTTTGATATCAATTATGTTAAATTTTCATTAAATAATCAATTGCAACAAATTGTAACACACTTCTTAGCATACTTTTAGGAAAATCAATATTATATATACATAACCAGGGGCCAAACTACGGCATTCGATATCGATCGAAATATTAGATATTTTCAAAACATTTGTATAGCATACTTTAAGGATAATCAAAATTATTTAAAAGATGCACAGCTTACTATATTTTATTGAAGTTATATGCCAAAAGATGAACAATAGTAAAAGAGTTTTAATTGAACAATATATATTTTTACAAACGAATCAAAATGGATACCAAATTTCAATAAACCTTTTGCATCGAAGTAACTTTGAACATCCCTAAAGTATGCTTCACAATACTCGCTTAAAAGTCTGAGTTTTCGATCGATGTCGAATGCGGTCATTTGGCCTAAGGAGGCCGATGATTTCTTTTTAATTTTCGTAAACACCACGATCATTAATAAAACTTGTCAAAAAGAGTATTAAAATCATTCAATTGGAAATTGGATGTTAACAGAATTGGTTGGTGCCCCTGTATTTAAGAAAATAACAAAATAGGCAAGAAAGAAATCAAAATCCAATTAATAGCAACGAAATACATGGTTCGAGAGAACAAAGAAATACAATCTCGAACATGTTTGACACGACACTATTATTTTTGTAAACATTGGGAATATTTTTGAAAACAGAAATTAAATACTAAAAAATTTTAGATAAAAAAATTTTCTATAGAAAAATTATTGAAAAAAAAAAATCTATAGAAAAATTTTTGATAAAAATTGAAAAAAAATTTTCTATAAAAAAAAAATTTTCTATAGAAAATTTTTTGATAAAAAAATTTTTCTGTACAAAATTTTTTTATCAAAAATTTTTCTATAAAAAAATTTTTTATCAAAAATTTTTCTATAGAAAATTTTTTAATAAAAAATTTTTCTATAGAAAATTTTTTTTATCAAAAATTTTTCTATAGAATTTTTTTTTTTTTAATTTTCTATAGAAAAATTTTTAACCAAAAAAATTTTCTATAGAAAAATTTTTGATAAAAAAATTTTCTATAGAAAAATTTTTGATAAAAAAATTTCTATAGAAAAATTTTTGATAAAAAAATTTTCTATAGAAAAATTTTTGATAAAAAAAACTTTCCACAGAAAAATTTTTGATAAAAAAATTTTCTATAGAAAAATTTTTTATAAGAAAATTTTCTATAGAAAAATTTTTGATAAAAAAGTTTTCTAAATAAAATTTTTGATAAAAATAAATTTCTAAAGAAAAATTAAAAAAAAAATTTTGATAAAATAATAATTTTTGACAAAAAAAATTTCTATAGATAAATTTTTGATAAAAAAATTTTATGTAGAAAAATTTTTGTTAAAAACAAATTTTCTACAAAAAAATTTATGATAAAAAAATTTTCTATAGAAAAATTTTTGATAAAAACATTTTCGATAAAAACATTTTTTATAGAAAAATTGTTGTTAAAAAAATTTTCTTAGAAATATTTTTGATAAAAATTTTTCTATAAAAAAATTTTCTATAGAAAATTTTTTTGATAAAAAAATTGTCTGTAGAAAAATTTTTGATAAAACAAATTTTTTATAGAAAAATTTTTGATAAAAAAATTTTCTATAGACAAATTTTTGATAAAAAAATTTTCTGTAGCAAAATTTTTGGTTAAAAAAATTTTCTGTAGAAAAATTTTTGATAAGAGCTCTACTAATTTTGGTGGAAATCCTTCAACAAAGCAATTAGATTAAAAAGTTACTCCAAAATGACTGCAAATTATGCATAACAATTTAAGTGACTTTTTTTCAGAAAATTTTGGGCTTTGTTGTACAATGTGTAAATTTTGGTGAATATTTTTCGGCCAATCTAAAAACGAAACTTCCGCCTTTCATGTGTTTATGATAAGAGTACCGAGCAAAACCGACCCAACTTAGTTTTTGTCCAAAGAAAATTGGAAACACTGAATTTTGTAGAGTTTTTTTTTTTTTTGATTTCCTGATATCTTCTAAACTTTACACGAGATTAAGTTATTTTCTTCTGCGGACTAAAACTTAGGCTCTGTACCATAATTAAATTGACATCAAGATTAAAGTTGTAAAACTATTGTCACGAATTTTTAGATTGTCATCCCCATTGTACAAATTTCACTACTTGTAATTCTTCCCCTAGTTTTCTTGAATGTTTCTGTTGGTGTAGTTGTTGTTCTGTTTGTGTTTATGTTGTGTTTTTCTTTGAATGTTTGGCTATAATAGTAGAGCAACATTTTTCTCTTTATCTACACACACTCTCTCTCTCTCTCTGTTGCTGTTAACTTCAGATAATCCAATTGTGCAAGTATGGGTGAGAATGTTCTTGATCATGTAAGAATGTTTCGGAACATACATGAACATTCGTAAGCCGCATTGTGATCGATGACCACAGTTCTGTATTTACATCTGCAGAAAATGCTAGAAACTCTCTTCTCTACTATAAATGGCTGACGAGCTGATATCGTGGCAGAGTTTTAATTGAGAAGCGTATTAGAGTACTGTGAGACTAAAGGTACTGTCACATTAATTGAACATTTAATCGAAATTATCAAATATTTGATCCTCATAGTCTGACCACAAAATATTTTTGAGGTTCAAACAAGAATAAGATTTGAAGAAAACAAAATCATTTGTCAGCAAATAAAAATTTTCCTAATGTGACCACGCAAGAGCAAATATTTTATTAAATTTTGATTAAATAATTATTTAATCTTACAAAATTTTTGTAACATCAAACAGGGCAAATAACAGCTGAGCATGTGTATTGTTTACTATTCAAACAGAAACAACAACATCAAATATGAGAAACAAATTGCTAGATACACAATTTTGTTTTGTTAAAATTTGATCAAACATTTTTTGGGAAAATATTTAATCTTCAGTGTGACCATAAATAAAACCTGTTTTTTTGTTTATACTTTGAACGTATTTTTAAATGTGCAAGTGTGACCACAAATTTTTTATTATATTGTTTTGATAATATTTTACTCAAAATATTTGATTTAAATGTTTAATGAGTCTGACCGTACCTTAAGAGTATTTGTAAAGCAATTTTGTGAAGTGTGTTTAAGTGAATAACTCTAAAGTTAATAAAAAATATAACTTTATTATGTTCAAATTTTGTTTTCGGTTGTTGGCAAAAAGAATTCCTTCCACATTTTTAAAGGAAAAACGTAATACTATATTCGCTACTGATGCTACTGATTTTGATGAAAAAAGTCACGTTTCAATACTTTTTTTATAGCACATAGTATAATTTTTTCTTGAAAACAACTATTGATCCTTAATATCTACCTCTAAATCATTAGATTTTCAAAAGCGATGGTCAAAAACTGTCTTTTTTGCAGCAAAAATAGCATAGTGCAGTGTGCCGGATAAGTCCTTAGCGGGACAGAAAATACTGCATTCCACATTGCTTTGTGTCACATAGTTTTTTCAGTATTCCTTCAAATTATTAAACTATTTTTAAAATCATAAATTTGTAAAAAAAAAATGTATGACATGAGCCTAACTCGACTCACAACTTTCAAATTTAATATTCGTTCAAAATAAATTAATTACTTTCAACTAAATAAATCACGTTTTCTGAAATATCTAATTTAACACATTTTCCATTAAAGAAATCACTTAATGAAGTGATTACATTTAAAGCTCATTTGTATTCAATTGCTTTGCCTAAATTCCAAATAAATTGTGTACATATATACATGCATAACATTTTTGCTAACACCTAGAAGCATGCTACGAATAGCAGCATCATGCAAACTTAATTAATATCTGTTCTCACAATTCGAAATTATTTCTAAGGAGAAGGTAACAAGCGGAAATGTTTTGAGTTTGATATGTGTTGGTAAACAATGTTTACGGGTATAAACAAATACTATTGCGGCAATGAATAACAAGATGTTAAGCTGAACTATGATGCATGCAACATGTGTTAATGCATTTAATTGTAGCAACACAAATTTGTGATAGAAAATAACAATTTTCTTATAGTTAGGGATTGTAGTAGCTGCTATTATCAGCGAAATTTATAAGTTAATTATTTGTCTTTTATCTTTATCTTTTACTAAAGGATTATATAATCAAGCATTTGCTTAAAGTGCATTATCCATCAAATTCCTTCCAAAAATTTTGATTATTTACTTAAGTAAAAACAAAAGCATGAAATAACATGAAAGATTCAATTAACTTTCCAAATAACAAAAAAACTACAGATGGTATTTCTGACAAACTTTGTACATCAGTCTGGAATTGATGCAAAACAATGCCATAAACACTCAACAGAAAAAAATGCTGTAAAGGAATTTAAACAAGAAAACAATTTAAGAAAATCAAAAGAAAAATTCTCTTACTTGATTCAGCAGATGATGTCAGGAAATGTGTGTCATTCCACACAAAGAGTTATCCTTAAAGCACTTGAGCCAAAACTAAAGTTATACTAGGAAATCTATTAACTTGTCTTAAAACTTTATCGTTTAAGTTTGAGAAAAAGGAAAATAGTCTTCCTTTGTTGCGAAAAGCATGCTAGTGAAAAGTTCTAATGAATTTAAATTGAAAACTCTGTTAAGGAGACAAATTTTGTAACAAATTTTAAACAAAAAGTTTTCTACTTTTGAAACGTGTAATTGAAATTTAAAATTTCGCATTTTTAAGTGCAATATTTTAGAAACTAACTAGTTATTTTATATTTACTGAAGGAAGAGTAATTTCGAAAATATTTTGTTTCTGTTGTTAAAATTTTCACCAAAAGAATGCAAGCAAAAGTGCTATTTAATGAAGCATCCTTTTAGGTTAATCTAAAAAATATATTACATATAAGCAGGCGTAGGCAGAACATAACACTAGAGGCTAAACACTTTTTGTAATTCTCGTAAATATCACGATCATCTATAGAAAAATTTTCGGTAAAAAAATTTTTGTATAGATAATTTTTAGGTAACAAAATTTTTCTATAGAAAAATTTTCGGTAAAATAATTTTTCTATAAAAAAAAATTTTCTACAAAAAAATTTTAAATTTTCTTAAAAAAATTTTCTTTGGAAAAATATAATAAATATATATACAAAAATGCTTCAATAGAGAAATTTTCTATAACAAAAATTTTTTAGAGAAAAATTTAACTATACAAAAATTTTCTTTAAGAAAATTCTCTATAGAAAAATTTTTTTATCGAAAATTTTTGATAAGAAAATTTTTCTAAAGACAAAATTTCTATAAAAAAATTTGTGTATAGAAAAATTTTCCATAAAAAAATTTTTTATAGAAAAAGTTTCGATAAAAAATGTTTTGAAAAATTTTCTATAGAAAAAATTTTTTATGGAAAATTTTTTATCGAAAATGTTTTTATAGAGAAATTTCGTTTATAAAATTTTTCTATAGAAAAATTTTCGTTTATAAAATTTTTCTATAGAAAAATTTTCGTTTATAAAATTTTTCTATAGAAAAATTTTCGTTTATAAAATTTTTCTATAGAAAAATGTTCGTTTATAAAATTTTTCTATAGAAAAATTTTCATTAAAAAAATTTTTCTATAGAAAAATTTTCGATAAAAAAATTTTCTAAAACTAAAATTTTTCTATAGAAAAATTTTCGCTTATAAAATTTTTCTATAGAAAAATTTTCGTTTATAAAATTTTTCTATAGAAAAATTTTCGTTTATAAAATTTTTCTATAGAAAAATTTTCGTTTATAAAATTTTTCAATAGAAAAATTTTCGTTTAAAAAATGTTTCTATAGAAAAATTTTCGTTTATAAAATTTTTCTATAGAAAAATTTTCATTAAAAAAATTTTTCTATAGAAAAATTTTCGATAAAAAAATTTTCTAAAACTAAAATTTTTCTATAGAGAAATTTCGTTTATAAAATTTTTCTATAGAAAAATTTTCGTTTATAAAATTTTTCTATAGAAAAATTTTCGTTTATAAAATTTTTCTATAGAAAAATTTTCGTTTATAAAATTTTTCTATAGAAAAATGTTCGTTTATAAAATTTTTCTATAGAAAAATTTTCGTTTATAAAATTTTTCAATAGAAAAATTTTCGTTTAAAAAATGTTTCTATAGAAAAATTTTCGTTTATAAAATTTTTCTATAGAAAAATTTTCATTAAAAAAATTTTTCTATAGAAAAATTTTCGATAAAAAAATTTTCTAAAACTAAAATTTTTCTATAGAAAAATTTTCGCTTATAAAATTTTTCTATAGAAAAATTTTCTTTTATAAAATTTTTCTATAGAAAAATTTTCATTAAAAAAATTTTTCTATAGAAAAATTTTCGATAAAAAAATTTTCTATAGAAAAATTTTCAATAGAAAAATTTTTGATAAAAAAAAATTATTTACAGCAAAATTTTCGATAAAAAAATTTTTCTATAGAAAAATTTTCGATAAAAAAATTTTTCTATAGAAAAATTTTCGATAAAAAAATTTTTTTATAGAAAAATTTTCGATAAAAAAATTTTTCTATAGAAAAATTTTCGATAAAAAAAATTTTTCTATAGAAAAATTTTCGATAAAAAAATTTTTCTATAGAAATTTTTCGATAAAAAAATTTTTCTATAGAAAAATTTTCGATAAAAAAATTTTTCATAGAAAAATTTTCGTTTATAAAATTTTTCAATAGAAAAATTTTCGTTTAAAAAATGTTTCTATAGAAAAATTTTCGTTTATAAAATTTAGCTATAGAAAAATTTTAGTTTATAAAATTTTCGCTTATAAAATTTTTCTATAGAAAAATTTTCGTTTATAAAATTTTTCTATAGAAAAATTTTCGTTTAAAAAATGTTTCTATAGAAAAATTTTCTTTTATAAAATTTTTCTATAGAAAAATTTTCATTAAAAAAATTTTTCTATAGAAAAATTTTCGATAAAAAAATTTTCTATAGAAAAATTTTCAATAGAAAAATTTTTGATAAAAAAAAATTATTTACAGCAAAATTTTCGATAAAAAAATTTTTCTATAGAAAAATTTTCGATAAAAAAATTTTTCTATAGAAAAATTTTCGATAAAAAAATTTTTTTATAGAAAAATTTTCGATAAAAAAATTTTTCTATAGAAAAATTTTCGATAAAAAAAATTTTTCTATAGAAAAATTTTCGATAAAAAAATTTTTCTATAGAAATTTTTCGATAAAAAAATTTTTCTATAGAAAAATTTTCGATAAAAAAATTTTTCATAGAAAAATTTTCGTTTATAAAATTTTTCAATAGAAAAATTTTCGTTTAAAAAATGTTTCTATAGAAAAATTTTCGTTTATAAAATTTAGCTATAGAAAAATTTTAGTTTATAAAATTTTCGCTTATAAAATTTTTCTATAGAAAAATTTTCGCTTATAAAATTTTTCTATAGAAAAATTTTCGTTTAAAAAATGTTTCTATAGAAAAATTTTCTTTTATAAAATTTTTCTATAGAAAAATTTTCATTAAAAAAATTTTTCTATAGAAAAATTTTCGATAAAAAAATTTTCTATAGAAAAATTTTCAATAGAAAAATTTTTGATAAAAAAAAATTATTTACAGCAAAATTTTCGATAAAAAAATTTTTCTATAGAAAAATTTTCGATAAAAAAATTTTTCTATAGAAAAATTTTCGATAAAAAAATTTTTTTATAGAAAAATTTTCGATAAAAAAATTTTTCTATAGAAAAATTTTCGATAAAAAAAATTTTTCTATAGAAAAATTTTCGATAAAAAAAATTTTTCTATAGAAAAATTTTCGATAAAAAAATTTTTCTATAGAAATTTTTCGATAAAAAAATTTTTCTATAGAAAAATTTTCGATAAAAAAATTTTTCATAGAAAAATTTTCGTTTATAAAATTTTTCAATAGAAAAATTTTCGTTTAAAAAATGTTTCTATAGAAAAATTTTCGTTTATAAAATTTAGCTATAGAAAAATTTTAGTTTATAAAATTTTCGCTTATAAAATTTTTCTATAGAAAAATTTTCGTTTATAAAATTTTTCTATAGAAATATTTTCGTTTATATAATTTTCCTATAGAAAAATTTTCGTTTATATAATTTTTCTATAGAAAAATTTTCGTTTATATAATTTTCTATAAAACAATTTTCGTTTATATAATTTTTCTCTAGAAAAATTTTCGTTTATAAAATTTTTCTATAGAAAAATTTTCGTTTATACAATTTTTCTATAGAAAAATTTTCGTTTATAAAATTTTTCTATAGAAAAATTTTCGTTTATAAAATTTTTCTACAGAAAAATTTTCGTTTATAAAATTTTTCTATAGAAAAATTTTCGTTTATAAAATTTTTCTATAGAAAAATTTTCTTTTAAAAAATTTTTCTATAGAAAAATTTTCGTTTATAAAATTTTTCTATAGAAAAATTTTCGTTTATAAAATTTTTCTATAGAAAAATTTTCGTTTATAAAATTTTTCTATAGAAAAATTTTTGTTTATAAAATTTTTCTATAGAAAAATTTTTGTTTATAAAATTTTTCTATAGAAAAATTAACGATAAAAAAAATTTCCTATAGAAAAATTTTCGATAAAAAAAATTTTTCTATAGAAAAATTTTCGATAAAAAAAATGTTTCTATAGAAAAATTTTCGATAAAAAAAATGTTTCTATAGAAAAATTTTCGATAAAATTAACAAATACCAAAAATTTCAATTTAGAACATTCAACACAAACATCTGGGCATGAGAGTTTGTAGTGGTTAACCAGTGATGGGAAAATACTAAAAACTGCATCATGTTTATGAATAAGAAGTTAAGAAAATGTTAAATTTATAGTCTAGTATAAATAACAACGATAACAATTTTTCCATGTAAACCTCAAAATTTAATATAGCAGTTTTTTGTCTTTTCCTATAATTATTTTCCCAAATGTAAACTATTTATTAAATTTGTTTAAATTTTCTTTGTATGTTTAAATTTTCTTAGTATTTTTACAACGCATAAGTTTAAATTCCTTTCTTTAAAGCCTCTTATATCTGCGCATAAAATTCAAAAGTATAAATTCAAATTTCCGTTAACAGCTTAAAAGTATGCTATACAATTTACTAATTTCACAGTTCTTTCGTTTCTCAAGCAACGAAGGTGTTACATTGAATGAGGATTAGATACTAAATAACAACGTGAGATAAGTTTTTTTTCACATGATTTATAAGTGTATGTTAGAAAAAGTAATCTCCATAAAACAGCTGCAACAAGTTTTTTACATAACTCCGACAAAGTAAACACCAGCACAAGTTGTATATAAAACCATGTTACTCCAAATGTTACTCTTAATACATACATATTACATATTTATTTTCACTATTACCACATATGTATGTGTAAATACAACTAATATATTGAAACATGCATTTTTTTGTAAATGTTAAAGTTACTGGTAACATGTGGTTGGTAATGTTTAAGTAATCCAATGCAGTTTTACTAACATGTTTGTTAGATAAATATTTATCGTTGTACGTGGTAAACAGTTAAAAAATATTTTAAAATTTATTATTTTTGGAATTTGTGATAACTATCAAATTGTAGCCACATGCTAATATTGAAGTCAAATAAGTGGTTTTGGTTTGGCGAAAATACCACTTTATTTAACGATAAGCTTAATATTATCCACTGTCTGTGTTAGGGTGCACCTTATTTTGCAAATATTGCGAATCCTTAACTCCCACAGAAATGTTGTACTTAATATAAAAATATGTTATGAAAAATTGTGGGTATCCGCCTACAAACTGTAAAAGCTATTTGTATGGGGCATATGGGGAATATAATAACTTAACAAGTAAGAGTATTATATTCGGCTGTGCCGAATCTTACATACCCACCATCAAGTTGTGTTAAATTTAGAAACATATCTCATACATCTACAAGGGTGCAGCTAATTCAAAATCTGGACCAAAACTGAAAAATCGCTAAACTAATTGGTATTGTTGGTAAAACCTTTGGACTAAATTCGGTTGCCGTAGCTTTATAGTTTAACATTTAAAAATATTTAAGTGGTTTCCCCAGTATAGTTTTACATTAATAAGTTGCTAAATATTTTTCGTTGCGCTTAATATGTATTTAGGCTAAACACGTTAATAGTAATACGGCAGGTCCATATATTTCGTTAGGAGTTCCTAATGCATTCATCATATATAAAGTCTGGGCTGAACATTGATTGATGCCTACCTAATTTAATAGGTGCAACCTTAATATAATCTTTTTGATTGTGTAGATATAAAAAGGGTATGTTAAATATATAAGAATTATTGCAAAACTTAGTGGCCCTAGCTATCATAGTTTCTAATTTAATAGCTTTTAACTGGCCTTTGCTAAAATTTTTGGTTTCCTTGAGCGTTTTTTATATGAAAGCTAAAGCCAAATATGGATTGATTCCTATAAAATTTGATAAACTAATCAAAAATTGCATAAAACTTCCCTATTTTAAATTTAATCGTCATAGCTATTACCATTGTATTCAATTTATCAGCATTAATGTGTTTCCCGGGGCTCTAACTAAATTTGAAGCGATTTTGTCCATTTTCAACACACATCTTTTTCAAGATATCAAAAATACATTTGTAAAATTTTGTCCCTCTAGCTCTTTTCGTTAAGGCGCTATCGTGCTTTTATGTGACGGACAGACGGACATAAACAACCTTTTCTTTATGTATTTTTGTATTTCCATAAGTTTTTTATATGGGAGCTATGGTCAAATGGTGACAGATTGTGACAAAATTTTGCACACTGGCTGGCATTGACATAAGACTTCCTTGTGCTTAATTTAGTCTTACTAGCTTTTGTAGTTAAGGAGCTATCACGATTTTATCTGACGGATAGACGGACATAAATCTCCTTATCTTTTTGAATTTTTGTGTTTTCGTAGGTTTTTTATATGGGAGCTAGGTCAAATGGTGACCGATTGCGACAAAATTTTGCACACTGGCTGGCATTGACATACGACTTTCTTATGCCAAATTTAGTGGTTATACTTTTAGATTTATTGATTTTTAAGTGTATTTTAGGTGAAATTTAGGCTGGTTTCGTAAGTTTCTTTTATGGGAGCTAAGGCTAAATGTGAACCGATTTTGATGAAATTTTATACGCTGCCTAGGGCTAATGTAAAACTTCTATATACCAAATTCTATCATCATTGCTGCTATACTTTGTCATTTATTAACAAGTAAGCTATTAGCCTAGACGAGGTTATACTGGAGCTATGATCAAATGTGAACCGATTTTGCCCAATTTCAATACCAAAATTTTCTCAGAGATGAAGAATATTTTTACTGAGTTTCAGTGAGCTAGCTCCTTTCGTTTAGATGTTATCGTGATTTCAACAGACAGACAGACAGACAGACGGACATCGCTCAATCGTCTTATAATTTCATAAGGATTTAGAATATATACGGTTTTTGGTTTTTGAGCCAATATTAAGGAAATTACAAACGGAATGACAATCTCAATATACCCCCCATTCTTTTTGGTGGTGGGTATAAAAAGTAGACTTATCAGTTTCCTAATAATTTTATTGACCTTCCGATTATTTAAATATGTATAATAAACAGTTTACTCTTCAAATATCATGTTAATGACATCATTTGTATTGAAAAAGAAAATTCAAAAGAATACAATATATATAGTTGCTGATGCGCAAAATTATTTATCAATTAATCAGATAACAAATCTGTTACAAACAAATTAATTTCTTTATCACAAAACAATTTAATACAAATGTATTTGTTTCATGGTGCGAACAAAACTTTTATATTAATAAGAAGTTTTTGTCCTAACATAATCCTCTTTTCAGCATCAAACTAAAAGTTTTATAGCGAAAACATTCAAGTCAACGAACTCACAAATGAACAGACTCTAACTCAAATCAACAAAATGCTGTTCGTACAAAGAAAGGTAAATGTGTCAATACATTTACCTCAATACAAAAACAAATGTACGTGTGTGTAAGTTCCGGTTAAACTTTTTACAAAACTTTTTGTCTCGAACTAAAAGCACACTATATTTTTTGCAAACATTACCATTTTGAAGTGTACTAGTATTATTTACTATTTGTGTTTTTTTTTTATTAAATTTCGTTAGATTTCCTCAGATTTTGCATATTTTAAATCCATTTCCATTTTAAAAATATTTGAGTGCCTTTTTTATATCTGATGGTAAATTCTTGTCTTCCTATATCTCAGCAACACTTTGATTTACAGGTAATAATACGCATAATTACTATTACAATGTAATAGTAATTCGAATTCATTCAAGTACTCGTGTATGCTCTATTTTATCAACTTAATTATTATCCACTTTAGTTGTTGTTGTTAACAAATACGAATAACAAGACACGCAGGAGTTGTTAGAAAACAAGGACATACTAACATTTGATTATAAGTAAATTAAGGAGACTTAATTTTTCAATTATTGCCATAGAACTCACCTTTCTCCAAAATAATATGACTTAAATTAAACGTACAAATGAATTGATAACGACCTAGTTTGAAATAAACCTGAAATTTAGTACAAGTGTTTCTGTTTTGAATAACTTATTCATTTCAATTACTTTGCAAGTTAGTGTATATTCAAGTCCAGATTTGCTTATTCTAAAAACGTACTCCTTAGTATGAATATCCTATTCAAATTATATACATGAGTATAACATGTCAATTAAGGACCTATCATTATATGCGAGATAATAATATAAATTATTTTTTACACTTAAGTTTTGTCAACCATCTGATATTACAACACAAATTGTTGTCCTAAACTAAAGTTTACGTTAATTATTGCATAAAATGTTAAACACGATATATAAAAAGTTTAGACAATGAACAATAACAAAGGGAAACAAAGAGTAAAGAATTGTTTTCGAAACTTGAAAAGGTAAAAACTAAAGAAAATAAGTTAAGCTTCATACTCCTGTCAGAGTACAGGTCAAGTCTTTATACCCACCATCAAAAAGAATTTCATCATATTGAGATTGTCATTCCGTTTGTAATTTCCTTAATATTGGCTCAACATTCAAAAACGAAATATATTCTGAATCTTTATGAAATTCTAAGACGACTGAGCGATGTCTGTCTGTCTGTCTGTGTCTGTCTTTCTGTCTGTCTGTCTGTCTGTCTGTCTGTCTGTCTGTCTGTCTGTCTGTCTGTCTGTCTGTCTGTCTGTCTGTCTGTCTGTCTGTCTGTCTGTCTGTCTGTCCGTCTGTCCGTCTGTCCGTCTGTCTGTCTGTCTGTCTGTCTGTCTGTCTGTCTGTCTGTCTGTCTGTCTGTCTGTCTGTCTGTCTGTCTGTCTGTCTGTCTGTCTGTCTGTCTGTCTGTCTTTCTGTCTGTCTGTCTGTCTGTCTGTCTGTCTGTCTGTCTGTCTGTCTGTCTGTCTGTCTGTCTGTCTGTCTGTCTGTCTTTCTGTCTATCTGTCTATCTGTCTGTCTGTCTGTCTGTCTGTCTGTCTGTCTGTCTGTCTGTCTGTCTGTCTGTCTGTCTGTCTGTCAGTCTGTCTGTCTGTCTGTCTGTCTGTCTATCTGTATATCTGTCTGTCTGTGGAAATCACTATAACGCCTAAACTAAAGGAGCTAGCTCACTGAAACTTAGTTTAAACATTCTTCATCTATGAGAAAATTTTGGTATTGAAATTGGGCAAAATCGGTTAACATTTGACCATAGCACCCGTATAACCTGGTCTAGGCTAATCGCTTATTTGCTAATAAATGACAAATTATAACAGCTATCATGACAAAATTTAGAAGTATCTGGAAGTTTTACATAAGCACTAGGCACCATATAAAATTTCATCGAAATCGGTTCACATTTAAACATAGTTCCCATATAAAAAACTTACGAAAACAGCCAAAATTCCACCTGAAATTAACTTAAATGCCAATAAATGTTTAACTGTAATAGCTTTGGCCACTAAATTTAGCACAAGGAAGTCTTATGTGAATACCAGCCAGTGCGCAAAATTTTGTCACAATCGGTCACCATTTGACCGTAGCTCCCATTTAAAAAACTTACGGAAACACAAAAATACAAAAAGAAAAGGGGGTTTATGTCCGTCTGTCCGTTAGATTAAAGCGCGATAGCGCCTTAACTAAAAGGGCTACAGCAACAAAATTTTACAAAAGGAAGTCTTATACGAATGCCAGCCAGTGTGCAAAATTGTGTCACAATCGGTCACCATTTGACCATAGCTCCCATATAAAAAAAATACAGAAACACAAAAATACAAAAAGAAAAGAAGATTTATGTCCGTCTGTCCGTCAGATAAAAGCGCGACAGCTTCTTAATACAAAAGCTAGAGAAACAAAATTTTACAAAAGTATTTTTGATGTATAACAAAAGTTGTGTACTAAATATTAAGCTAAACGAAAAGTACTTAACAACTTATTAATGTAAAACTATAATCGGTTACGATAACGAATTTTTTTTAAAGTAAATAAATACTAGGGAAACTACTTACACACTTTTGATTGTTGAACTATAAAGTCATAAAATAAGTTTGTTTTTGATTTGAGGGAAAAATAAACTAATTATACGTTACTAAATTAAGAGCATTTTAAATTCCCAAAAAAATTAAAAATAAAATTAAAAAAAAATATTTATTTTCATTTCAGAATTCTTGGAGCTTTTCATTGTTGAACACCAACTATAGGATATACCAAAATTAAGCATATTCCAGCGAGTAACAAGTTTTAGTATGGAATCACAATGTTCCTGTTTTAATCACAATGGCCCTTTTAAGGGCCAATATTTATTTTACAAAAGAGATTTATAAATTGTTATAAACTAACCCCTAATTCCTAAATGAAATATAAAGCTATGACTAGCTTTTAATTAAAATTTACCATATAATATTATATTATAAGACTTTGATAATTTTATAATTTGTTTATGATTTTCCTTTAAATTAAATACACCCAGCAAAACTTTGGTAATGTGATGTACTCTGGTAAGTGCTTACGATGTAATGACTTCAACAACATGAGTCAATTTTTATTATGTAGGGGATGTTGGATACCAAGCAACAGTTCTGATTGATCATAACTTGGTAACACCAGACTTATCTTGGTTATCCTTCATCTAAACTGTGGACACTGACCTCCTTGTGGCATCACGGGGGTTACTACATATGTTAACACCCCTTAATATAGTGAGCTTACATGTACCGTGAGTTGTCCCATAAGAACGATAAAAAATGGATTAGGAAGACAGGCTAGTAGTCCACTCTTGGGAAAAACAATTACTATGAAAAAGCAAAAATTATAATAAAAATGTCCCACCTCCAAATGTTAGAAGAGGACGTGTGGTTAAGTACGTTTTCGAAAATGTTTGAATCGGCTCCTGCACAGACAATTGCAATTTTCAAAAGGCGATAACTCCAAAGTTCTACCTACCAGTAGAACTTAAGAGCAGCGATTGATTTATGCGTGCCACTTTAGGCACTCTAGGCAAAAATATCCAAGAGCCTCACTGTAGTCCATATGCTCGA
>OW121740.1:27825711-27940711 GCA_933228675.1 Stomorhina lunata
CTGAATCCTTATGAAATTCTGAGAAGATTGAGCGATGTCCGTCTGTCTGTTGAAATCATTATAACGCCTTAACGAAAGGAGCTAGCTTACCGAAACTTATTAATATATATTTTTCATCTCTGAGAAAATTTTGGAATTGAAATTGGGCAAAATCGGTTCACATTTGACCATAGCTCCCATATAACCTCGTTTAGGCTAATTGCTTATTTAATCGCTTAACGAAAAGAGCTAGAGGAACAAAATTTTACAAAAGTATTTTGGATATCTTGAAAAAGAAGTGTGTTGAAAATGGACAAAATCGGTTCAAATTTAGTTAGAGCTCCCATATAACCCCGCCCCGGGAAACACATTAATGCTGATAAATTGAATACAATTGTAATAGCTATGACGATTTAATTTAAAATAGGGAAGTTTTATGCAATTTTTGATCAGTTTATCAAATTTTATAGGAATCAGTCCATATTTGACTTTAGCTTTCATATAAAAAACACTCACGGAAACCAAAAATTTTAGCAAAGGCCAGTTAAAACCTATTAAATTAGAAACTATAATAGCTATGGCCACTAAATTTTGCAAGAATAAGCTCTATGTATATACCAGCCAGTGTGTAACATTTTGTTACAATCGGTCAACATTTGACTATAATTCTTATATAACATCCCCTTTTTATATCTACAATCAAAAAGATTTGGAGGTACATTCATTATATTAAGATTGCACCTATGAAATTAGATAGGCATCAATCAATGTTCAGCCCAGACTTTATATATGATGAATGCATTAGGAACTCCTAACGTATTACTATTAACGTGTTTAGCCTAACTACATATTAAGTACAACGAAAAGTATTTAACAACTTATTAATGTAAAACTATACCCGGTTATGAGACCGAATTTTGATCAAAGTAAATGCTGGGGAAACCACTAAAATATTTTTAAATGGTGAACTATAAAGCTACGGCAACCGAATTTAGTCGAAAGGTTTTACCAACAATACCAATTAGCGATTTTTTCAGTTTTGATCCAGATTTTAAATTAGCTGCACCCTGTTTCTGAATTTAACACAACGTGATGGTGGGTATATAAGATTTTTAGCGAATAGTGTATTTGCATTATAGTTTTAAATTTATTTCCGTTTCCTTTTCATCATATGTACAAATACCAACTATTATTTCCGTTTCTCTTTACAAACATTTCAGTTGTTATATTACTAACAGCACACAACTGAAAAATTTAACATTAGATTTTTAACATAAGCTGTTACTATTATGAATTAACATTAGTAAAACATAATGTTCAAAAGCTTCTCCTCACCATTTACATTTGCTTTTGGAACGTTAGTGTTAAAACCCATGAGTTTTAAAGATAAGAGCTTCTGCTATGGAAACAAATAACTGTTAAAATTTAAAATGTTATTGAAACTGTTACTGTTATTGTTTTTAACTGCTGTTGATTTTCTGCTTTTGCTGTTAAAGCAAAATCACACAAATCACTTAATGCAATGAAATTTAAAAATCAAGAAAACAGTTGTTACGGTTTTCGTTTAGCAGATGGTCTGTTTTTATTTGGATTATTTCGGGAGTTTTATTATTATCGAATAGAACAAAGACAGATAAATACGTAAATAAAGACGGGCGCGTAAATATTTGAAAACAAATTATAGAGAAAAACAATAGTCATAATAAATAGAAAAGTGATAAAAAAAATGAAAAGTTTTATTGAAATATTAAAATCGTATAAAGTGCAGACAATAAACAACAAATAAAAATGTAAATCATATTGAAAAGAAATAAATTAAACTTAATAAAATAAGAAAGAAATGGAATTATTAAGTCATAAGAAAATCGGAATCTAACTTCACAAATTTATGCATAACTTTATATAGTTGAAAGCATCATTTTGGCTTCCTCTACTATAAACTTATTTCCGGTGGCTTGTTGCATCACAAAGTTTGGCGCCATAAGGAATTTTTATTTCATACTTTTCGCCGACTTTAAATAAAAAATATTTATACTGATTATAAGCCAGGCATTTCTATTAAAAATAAAAATTCAATAAAATTTAATATTACTTGGCTTAACAACAAGGAAATTACTTTAGTTTAAAGGTCAAGGCCGAAAAGTTAAAATTTTAAAAACTGATGCCAAAAGAAGGAAAAAATCTAAAAATAAAGACTAAATAAAATTACCAAAAAATTAAAAAAATCTAAAAGTAAATCAAAAATATAATAAATTATCAAAAAAAAAATATGTCTAAATAAATTTTAGATTTAATTTTAGAAAAATCTAAAACAAAAACCAAAATTACTCATAAAGTAAAAATGTTATAATATTGAATATAATTAAAAAATAGTTAAAAAATATCTTCCAAATAAAATTTTAAAAATAAATATTGTGCGAGTGCTAAATAATTTAAAATAAAATATTTTAAATTAAAAAAAGTTAATAAAATAACATTAACACAAATAGTTTCCATGGAAAATTTCGACCGTTTGGTGCAAGTGCAAATTTATTTAAAAATACTCAAATTTATTCAAGAGTAAATAAAATAGTTAAAAAGAAAACCCAAATAATTGATTTAAATTTCGTTTTAAAACAAAAGATAACGTTAAACAACAAAACAAATAAATAAAGAAGAGTTCTCCAATCTAATCAATTAGCAACAAATACCATAAGACAGTATTATCTACCAAAGTTAAGGTAAGGCAGAATTTTTAATACCCTAATTCAATATTTCTAAATAAAACTCTTTGTACAGCCATCTTTTCTATAGAAAAATCTTTATACAGACAACTTTTCTATAGAAAAGTCTTCCTACAGACAACTTTTCTATAAAAAAGTCTTTCTACAGACAACTTTTCTACAGAAAAGTCTTCCTACAGACAACTTTTCTATAGAAAAGTCTTCCTACAGACAACTTTTCTATAGAAAAGTCTTTCTACAGATAAGTTTTCTATAAAAAAGTCATCCAACAGACAACTTTTCTATCGAAAAGTCATTCTACAGACAACTTATCTATAGAAAAGTCATCCTACAGACATCTTTTTTTATGGAAAAGTCATCCTGCGGACAACTTTTCTATTGATAAGTCATCCTACAGAGAACTTTTCTATAGAAAAGTCATCCTACAGAGATCTTTTCTATAGAAAAGTCATCCCACAGACAACTTTTCTATGGAAAAGTCATCCTACAGACAACTTTTCTATAGAAAAAGTCATCTTACAGACATTTTTTCTATAGATAAAGTCTTCCTACTCGTAGAGTCAAGACTTTTTCTATAGAAAAGAAAAAGTCTTCCTGCAGTCAACTTTTCTATAGAAAAAGTCTTCCTATCGTCAACTTTTCTAAAGAAAGTCTTCCTATAGTATACTTTTCTAAAGAAAAGTCTTCCTATAGTCAATTTCTATAGAAAACTCTTCCTACCATCAAATTTTCTATAGAAAAGGTCTTCCTATCGTCAGCTATAACATAGGTCATATTGGAATAGTTTATAATTTTTCGAGTGGTATTAACAAATAAATTGTTTATTAGGTAATTTCGTTTGTTTTGGTAACATAAATAATTCTTGGCAGACAAAAATTCATTCACTTAAAAACAAAACGATAAAACCTCTATTGGTTTGAACGTTTTTTACGCTTTCAATTATCTTTGAATTTATTAATATTTAATAATGATTATGAGGCAATAAATACATAAAAACAAGATGTGGATAAAGATAAAGTTTGGAACAAAAAAATAAATATTGAGATCTTTTTCACCATTTTTCACACAATTCAGAGGTTAACAAATTTGGTGACTCAGCTAAGAATTTTTATATGAATAAACCAAAAAAGTATTATTAAGGTTAATTTTCAAAAAATTTAATAAAACTACAAAAATAGCAAAAACATATTCACTTGATTTCATATGAGATAATACTGGGTGTAATCGGCTTAAATTCTGACTAAGTTATAACAAACATTTCCATTTATTAGACACAATTTCCTCATCTTAAGGAAAAATAATAAAATTTTAAATAATATTGCAATGATCTCAGCAATATGACAAAAAATAACGACTAATATTCTTTATATGCAAAATTCTAGCTTTTGAAACCACGCAACGCATAAGTAATATCTATTTTTCTTTGTTGTAAACATTCAAATCACTCATACGGAAACATGACCGCAGAATTAAGAGTCATAGTCTAGTCATAGTCTAGTCATAGTCTAGTCATAGTCTAGTCATAGTCTAGTCATAGTCTAGTCATAGTCTAGTCATAGTCTAGTCATAGTCTAGTCATAGTCTAGTCATAGTCTAGTCATAGTCTAGTCATAGTCTAGTCATAGTCTAGTCATAGTCTAGTCATAGTCTAGTCATAGTCTAGTCATAGTCTAGTCATAGTCTAGTCATAGTCTAGTCATAGTCTAGTCATAGTCTAGTCATAGTCTAGTCATAGTCTAGTCATAGTCTAGTCATAGTCTAGTCATAGTCTAGTCATAGTCTAGTCATAGTCTAGTCATAGTCTAGTCATAGTCTAGTCATAGTCTAGTCATAGTCTAGTCATAGTCTAGTCATAGTCTAGTCATAGTCTAGTCATAGTCTAGTCATAGTCTAGTCATAGTCTAGTCATAGTCTAGTCATAGTCTAGTCATAGTCTAGTCATAGTCTAGTCATAGTCTAGTCATAGTCTAGTCATAGTCTAGTCATAGTCTAGTCATAGTCTAGTCATAGTCTAGTCATAGTCTAGTCATAGTCTAGTCATAGTCTAGTCATAGTCTAGTCATAGTCTAGTCATAGTCTAGTCATAGTCTAGTCATAGTCTAGTCATAGTCTAGTCATAGTCTAGTCATAGTCTAGTCATAGTCTAGTCATAGTCTAGTCATAGTCTAGTCATAGTCTAGTCATAGTCTAGTCATAGTCTAGTCATAGTCTAGTCATAGTCTAGTCATAGTCTAGTCATAGTCTAGTCATAGTCTAGTCATAGTCTAGTCATAGTCTAGTCATAGTCTAGTCATAGTCTAGTCATAGTCTAGTCATAGTCTAGTCATAGTCTAGTCATAGTCTAGTCATAGTCTAGTCATAGTCTAGTCATAGTCTAGTCATAGTCTAGTCATAGTCTAGTCATAGTCTAGTCATAGTCTAGTCATAGTCTAGTCATAGTCTAGTCATAGTCTAGTCATAGTCTAGTCATAGTCTAGTCATAGTCTAGTCATAGTCTAGTCATAGTCTAGTCATAGTCTAGTCATAGTCTAGTCATAGTCTAGTCATAGTCTAGTCATAGTCTAGTCATAGTCTAGTCATAGTCTAGTCATAGTCTAGTCATAGTCTAGTCATAGTCTAGTCATAGTCTAGTCATAGTCTAGTCATAGTCTAGTCATAGTCTAGTCATAGTCTAGTCATAGTCTAGTCATAGTCTAGTCATAGTCTAGTCATAGTCTAGTCATAGTCTAGTCATAGTCTAGTCATAGTCTAGTCATAGTCTAGTCATAGTCTAGTCATAGTCTAGTCATAGTCTAGTCATAGTCTAGTCATAGTCTAGTCATAGTCTAGTCATAGTCTAGTCATAGTCTAGTCATAGTCTAGTCATAGTCTAGTCATAGTCTAGTCATAGTCTAGTCATAGTCTAGTCATAGTCTAGTCATAGTCTAGTCATAGTCTAGTCATAGTCTAGTCATAGTCTAGTCATAGTCTAGTCATAGTCTAGTCATAGTCTAGTCATAGTCTAGTCATAGTCTAGTCATAGTCTAGTCATAGTCTAGTCATAGTCTAGTCATAGTCTAGTCATAGTCTAGTCATAGTCTAGTCATAGTCTAGTCATAGTCTAGTCATAGTCTAGTCATAGTCTAGTCATAGTCTAGTCATAGTCTAGTCATAGTCTAGTCATAGTCTAGTCATAGTCTAGTCATAGTCTAGTCATAGTCTAGTCATAGTCTAGTCATAGTCTAGTCATAGTCTAGTCATAGTCTAGTCATAGTCTAGTCATAGTCTAGTCATAGTCTAGTCATAGTCTAGTCATAGTCTAGTCATAGTCTAGTCATAGTCTAGTCATAGTCTAGTCATAGTCTAGTCATAGTCTAGTCATAGTCTAGTCATAGTCTAGTCATAGTCTAGTCATAGTCTAGTCATAGTCTAGTCATAGTCTAGTCATAGTCTAGTCATAGTCTAGTCATAGTCTAGTCATAGTCTAGTCATAGTCTAGTCATAGTCTAGTCATAGTCTAGTCATAGTCTAGTCATAGTCTAGTCATAGTCTAGTCATAGTCTAGTCATAGTCTAGTCATAGTCTAGTCATAGTCTAGTCATAGTCTAGTCATAGTCTAGTCATAGTCTAGTCATAGTCTAGTCATAGTCTAGTCATAGTCTAGTCATAGTCTAGTCATAGTCTAGTCATAGTCTAGTCATAGTCTAGTCATAGTCTAGTCATAGTCTAGTCATAGTCTAGTCATAGTCTAGTCATAGTCTAGTCATAGTCTAGTCATAGTCTAGTCATAGTCTAGTCATAGTCTAGTCATAGTCTAGTCATAGTCTAGTCATAGTCTAGTCATAGTCTAGTCATAGTCTAGTCATAGTCTAGTCATAGTCTAGTCATAGTCTAGTCATAGTCTAGTCATAGTCTAGTCATAGTCTAGTCATAGTCTAGTCATAGTCTAGTCATAGTCTAGTCATAGTCTAGTCATAGTCTAGTCATAGTCTAGTCATAGTCTAGTCATAGTCTAGTCATAGTCTAGTCATAGTCTAGTCATAGTCTAGTCATAGTCTAGTCATAGTCTAGTCATAGTCTAGTCATAGTCTAGTCATAGTCTAGTCATAGTCTAGTCATAGTCTAGTCATAGTCTAGTCATAGTCTAGTCATAGTCTAGTCATAGTCTAGTCATAGTCTAGTCATAGTCTAGTCATAGTCTAGTCATAGTCTAGTCATAGTCTAGTCATAGTCTAGTCATAGTCTAGTCATAGTCTAGTCATAGTCTAGTCATAGTCTAGTCATAGTCTAGTCATAGTCTAGTCATAGTCTAGTCATAGTCTAGTCATAGTCTAGTCATAGTCTAGTCATAGTCTAGTCATAGTCTAGTCATAGTCTAGTCATAGTCTAGTCATAGTCTAGTCATAGTCTAGTCATAGTCTAGTCATAGTCTAGTCATAGTCTAGTCATAGTCTAGTCATAGTCTAGTCATAGTCTAGTCATAGTCTAGTCATAGTCTAGTCATAGTCTAGTCATAGTCTAGTCATAGTCTAGTCATAGTCTAGTCATAGTCTAGTCATAGTCTAGTCATAGTCTAGTCATAGTCTAGTCATAGTCTAGTCATAGTCTAGTCATAGTCTAGTCATAGTCTAGTCATAGTCTAGTCATAGTCTAGTCATAGTCTAGTCATAGTCTAGTCATAGTCTAGTCATAGTCTAGTCATAGTCTAGTCATAGTCTAGTCATAGTCTAGTCATAGTCTAGTCATAGTCTAGTCATAGTCTAGTCATAGTCTAGTCATAGTCTAGTCATAGTCTAGTCATAGTCTAGTCATAGTCTAGTCATAGTCTAGTCATAGTCTAGTCATAGTCTAGTCATAGTCTAGTCATAGTCTAGTCATAGTCTAGTCATAGTCTAGTCATAGTCTAGTCATAGTCTAGTCATAGTCTAGTCATAGTCTAGTCATAGTCTAGTCATAGTCTAGTCATAGTCTAGTCATAGTCTAGTCATAGTCTAGTCATAGTCTAGTCATAGTCTAGTCATAGTCTAGTCATAGTCTAGTCATAGTCTAGTCATAGTCTAGTCATAGTCTAGTCATAGTCTAGTCATAGTCTAGTCATAGTCTAGTCATAGTCTAGTCATAGTCTAGTCATAGTCTAGTCATAGTCTAGTCATAGTCTAGTCATAGTCTAGTCATAGTCTAGTCATAGTCTAGTCATAGTCTAGTCATAGTCTAGTCATAGTCTAGTCATAGTCTAGTCATAGTCTAGTCATAGTCTAGTCATAGTCTAGTCATAGTCTAGTCATAGTCTAGTCATAGTCTAGTCATAGTCTAGTCATAGTCTAGTCATAGTCTAGTCATAGTCTAGTCATAGTCTAGTCATAGTCTAGTCATAGTCTAGTCATAGTCTAGTCATAGTCTAGTCATAGTCTAGTCATAGTCTAGTCATAGTCTAGTCATAGTCTAGTCATAGTCTAGTCATAGTCTAGTCATAGTCTAGTCATAGTCTAGTCATAGTCTAGTCATAGTCTAGTCATAGTCTAGTCATAGTCTAGTCATAGTCTAGTCATAGTCTAGTCATAGTCTAGTCATAGTCTAGTCATAGTCTAGTCATAGTCTAGTCATAGTCTAGTCATAGTCTAGTCATAGTCTAGTCATAGTCTAGTCATAGTCTAGTCATAGTCTAGTCATAGTCTAGTCATAGTCTAGTCATAGTCTAGTCATAGTCTAGTCATAGTCTAGTCATAGTCTAGTCATAGTCTAGTCATAGTCTAGTCATAGTCTAGTCATAGTCTAGTCATAGTCTAGTCATAGTCTAGTCATAGTCTAGTCATAGTCTAGTCATAGTCTAGTCATAGTCTAGTCATAGTCTAGTCATAGTCTAGTCATAGTCTAGTCATAGTCTAGTCATAGTCTAGTCATAGTCTAGTCATAGTCTAGTCATAGTCTAGTCATAGTCTAGTCATAGTCTAGTCATAGTCTAGTCATAGTCTAGTCATAGTCTAGTCATAGTCTAGTCATAGTCTAGTCATAGTCTAGTCATAGTCTAGTCATAGTCTAGTCATAGTCTAGTCATAGTCTAGTCATAGTCTAGTCATAGTCTAGTCATAGTCTAGTCATAGTCTAGTCATAGTCTAGTCATAGTCTAGTCATAGTCTAGTCATAGTCTAGTCATAGTCTAGTCATAGTCTAGTCATAGTCTAGTCATAGTCTAGTCATAGTCTAGTCATAGTCTAGTCATAGTCTAGTCATAGTCTAGTCATAGTCTAGTCATAGTCTAGTCATAGTCTAGTCATAGTCTAGTCATAGTCTAGTCATAGTCTAGTCATAGTCTAGTCATAGTCTAGTCATAGTCTAGTCATAGTCTAGTCATAGTCTAGTCATAGTCTAGTCATAGTCTAGTCATAGTCTAGTCATAGTCTAGTCATAGTCTAGTCATAGTCTAGTCATAGTCTAGTCATAGTCTAGTCATAGTCTAGTCATAGTCTAGTCATAGTCTAGTCATAGTCTAGTCATAGTCTAGTCATAGTCTAGTCATAGTCTAGTCATAGTCTAGTCATAGTCTAGTCATAGTCTAGTCATAGTCTAGTCATAGTCTAGTCATAGTCTAGTCATAGTCTAGTCATAGTCTAGTCATAGTCTAGTCATAGTCTAGTCATAGTCTAGTCATAGTCTAGTCATAGTCTAGTCATAGTCTAGTCATAGTCTAGTCATAGTCTAGTCATAGTCTAGTCATAGTCTAGTCATAGTCTAGTCATAGTCTAGTCATAGTCTAGTCATAGTCTAGTCATAGTCTAGTCATAGTCTAGTCATAGTCTAGTCATAGTCTAGTCATAGTCTAGTCATAGTCTAGTCATAGTCTAGTCATAGTCTAGTCATAGTCTAGTCATAGTCTAGTCATAGTCTAGTCATAGTCTAGTCATAGTCTAGTCATAGTCTAGTCATAGTCTAGTCATAGTCTAGTCATAGTCTAGTCATAGTCTAGTCATAGTCTAGTCATAGTCTAGTCATAGTCTAGTCATAGTCTAGTCATAGTCTAGTCATAGTCTAGTCATAGTCTAGTCATAGTCTAGTCATAGTCTAGTCATAGTCTAGTCATAGTCTAGTCATAGTCTAGTCATAGTCTAGTCATAGTCTAGTCATAGTCTAGTCATAGTCTAGTCATAGTCTAGTCATAGTCTAGTCATAGTCTAGTCATAGTCTAGTCATAGTCTAGTCATAGTCTAGTCATAGTCTAGTCATAGTCTAGTCATAGTCTAGTCATAGTCTAGTCATAGTCTAGTCATAGTCTAGTCATAGTCTAGTCATAGTCTAGTCATAGTCTAGTCATAGTCTAGTCATAGTCTAGTCATAGTCTAGTCATAGTCTAGTCATAGTCTAGTCATAGTCTAGTCATAGTCTAGTCATAGTCTAGTCATAGTCTAGTCATAGTCTAGTCATAGTCTAGTCATAGTCTAGTCATAGTCTAGTCATAGTCTAGTCATAGTCTAGTCATAGTCTAGTCATAGTCTAGTCATAGTCTAGTCATAGTCTAGTCATAGTCTAGTCATAGTCTAGTCATAGTCTAGTCATAGTCTAGTCATAGTCTAGTCATAGTCTAGTCATAGTCTAGTCATAGTCTAGTCATAGTCTAGTCATAGTCTAGTCATAGTCTAGTCATAGTCTAGTCATAGTCTAGTCATAGTCTAGTCATAGTCTAGTCATAGTCTAGTCATAGTCTAGTCATAGTCTAGTCATAGTCTAGTCATAGTCTAGTCATAGTCTAGTCATAGTCTAGTCATAGTCTAGTCATAGTCTAGTCATAGTCTAGTCATAGTCTAGTCATAGTCTAGTCATAGTCTAGTCATAGTCTAGTCATAGTCTAGTCATAGTCTAGTCATAGTCTAGTCATAGTCTAGTCATAGTCTAGTCATAGTCTAGTCATAGTCTAGTCATAGTCTAGTCATAGTCTAGTCATAGTCTAGTCATAGTCTAGTCATAGTCTAGTCATAGTCTAGTCATAGTCTAGTCATAGTCTAGTCATAGTCTAGTCATAGTCTAGTCATAGTCTAGTCATAGTCTAGTCATAGTCTAGTCATAGTCTAGTCATAGTCTAGTCATAGTCTAGTCATAGTCTAGTCATAGTCTAGTCATAGTCTAGTCATAGTCTAGTCATAGTCTAGTCATAGTCTAGTCATAGTCTAGTCATAGTCTAGTCATAGTCTAGTCATAGTCTAGTCATAGTCTAGTCATAGTCTAGTCATAGTCTAGTCATAGTCTAGTCATAGTCTAGTCATAGTCTAGTCATAGTTTCGTGCGTGAATTATAAATAGATAAAATAAAAAGACAAATTTAATTTCGATATAAAAAGAGATAAAAATCTCCAAGTTTTATTTACCTTACCTTTAAAAATATTAATATAAAATAGAAATTTTATATAAAAAGGCAGGCTGCAGGTGGACGTCAATGGCGGTCTTCCAAAAGCGAATAGAAAGAGAAAATTCGCTACAAAGGCTAATAACAATATTAGCCCAAGGATACCTTTACTCGTTAGAATCTTTGCATAAACCCATCAAAACACCCAAAGGTGCAACAAAGGGGAATTAGGCTTAGATCCTAACAAGTGTTTACACTCAGACAAAAACTTAGTGCTACAAAATAATTAAAAACATGTTTGACTTTAACATTGCCGCCCACCTTGCAGGAACGAAGTAATGCAAAATTAGAACATTAAAGTTATATATATTTTTTTTTTTTTCTAATAACAAAAAGGCACTTTATTTAAATTTCAAGATATAAAAAAATTTAAATAAAGCTAAGGCGTTAAATCGGTGACACGCCGGAGATCACCCATCCGAAAATGGTATATTGAGCCACTGGGAAACCGGGGCTCGAATGAATTTTGCCCTTTAAGACCAGCTGGCTGACTTCAGGTCCCAGAACAAGAGCGACGCGGGAGGACCTGAAAAATGTCGGGTCAGCCAGTGGGAACCCGTCATAATGATCGCGAATAGACGGCGCAACGTCTTCTAGAGGTGTCGTAACCCCTTTCATAGCCGTGACTTTTGCGTTCAGGGTTATTTTTTGCCCAGGATCATACGTCGAACGGATCTCGAATCGGCAGTAAGTATCTTGGTTGATCTTACTGACCGGTAGCTTTGTTTGCCGAATTAGCTGTTCGCACACGTAGCTGTGGCTACAGCAAAAGTCAAGCACGGCCCGGACATCAATTTCCCGCTTGCCCACAACGATCTTGACCCGTAAGGTCGGCGAGAACGCTATAGACGGGCGGACGGGGACTTGAACCACGGCCGGCTGTTGACGCGATAGCGGAGGGCTGGATTTTTTCCGCTGATTTGATTGTCGCTTTGTGTTTTTAGTAGCGTTATCATGCAGCGTCGTATGATGCACATCTTGACAAATCCTGCATTTTGCTTGACTCGGACAGTCTTTGGTCATATGGGAGTGACCAAGACACCGAGAGCAATAGCCGAAAATCAAGACATGTCGAATCCGATCTGCATGTTTCAGCTTTTTAAACCGGAAGCAAGCTCGTAGAGGATGCTTCCTTTTACAAAGCGAGCAATCGACCCCGGTAGCTTTTTCGCGACGCTCAGTCGAACCCGCGTTTCCCTTTGGCTTCGATGTCGAAGGCTGTTCCATAGGAACAACAGCCCGTTTGCCGTTCGGATGGGTGGAAGGCTGCTGCGCTGCATTTGCGCGAACCGTTTCCGGAACGGAGTCGATTTGAGTCGTCGACTCAATGACCCCCACGGACATCGGTGATGCAGCAACAGCAGCTCCTGGAGCCGTTCCTGGACCGGAATCGACGGAGGCCTTCGGTTCCGGGACCCCCACGGACATCGGTCTTGCTTCCGTAGCAACCGTTTCCGGACCGGAGCCATCGGCTCTGAGACCCCCACGGACATCGGTGTAGCAGAGACCGTTCCCGGAACGGAGTCGGACGAAACCGTCGGCTTCGTGATAGTCTAGTCATAGTCTAGTCATAGTCTAGTCATAGTCTAGTCATAGTCTAGTCATAGTCTAGTCATAGTCTAGTCATAGTCTAGTCATAGTCTAGTCATAGTCTAGTCATAGTCTAGTCATAGTCTAGTCATAGTCTAGTCATAGTCTAGTCATAGTCTAGTCTAGTCATAGTCTAGTCATAGTCTAGTCATAGTCTAGTCATAGTCTAGTCATAGTCTAGTCATAGTCTAGTCATAGTCTAGTCATAGTCTAGTCTAGTCATAGTCTAGTCATAGTCTAGTCATAGTCTAGTCATAGTCTAGTCATAGTCTAGTCATAGTCTAGTCATAGTCTAGTCATAGTCTAGTCATAGTCTAGTCATAGTCTAGTCATAGTCTAGTCATAGTCTAGTCATAGTCTAGTCATAGTCTAGTCATAGTCTAGTCATAGTCTAGTCATAGTCTAGTCATAGTCTAGTCATAGTCTAGTCATAGTCTAGTCATAGTCTAGTCATAGTCTAGTCATAGTCTAGTCATAGTCTAGTCATAGTCTAGTCATAGTCTAGTCATAGTCTAGTCATAGTCTAGTCATAGTCTAGTCATAGTCTAGTCATAGTCTAAGTAAGTTTGAGTTTGTTGAACTTTTGAGTTATGTAATTTTTGATATTTCTTTTTGTATTTACTCCATTTATGAATTCGACATAAGAACGATTATTGTTGTTTAACTGAATATTTGATTTATTTATTGTTGATTTGTTGCATAAACGTGACGATGCATTTTTAATGACTCTGAGGGGATTACAGTGTTTACCCATACAGACGAAAAAGGACACGTAGAGGGTCTCTAGTGAAACTACTTTTAGTGACAATTATGTAATATTTATATTTGTCAACTAAATTGTTATGCTACTTTTTTAAAGTAAATAAAATAGCCAACACAATATTTGCATTCCCCCACAAAAACAAGATTAAAATTTTCATTTATTTTCCAAAAGCACGATTTAAGGTTTTTTGCTTGAGTTTCTGGCTAATCAGGGGTAAAATAGGAAACTTGTGGAAAATTTCCAAAATATTTCATGTCGTTTTATTAAGTAAATATAGGAAAGTAAATAAAAACAAACGTATTCTACTAAACGTTTTATAGATACCAATTAAAAATAAACATTTCAAAAAATATATTGATGATTTGAAATAAAATATTATTTTACATTTCGTTTGGTCCCTTTTTAGTTTATTAAATATATAAATTTATTTGATTAAGACAACAAACCTAAAAATAGAATTTGCTGTCTTATCAAATAGATATAAGGAAAGAATAATTAAATGTGCGTTTTAATTAACTAATTATTTAATAAATTGTTAGTGTGAGTTGATGAATGTCGAGTTATCTAAAGTGGAAAACGAGGCATGATTGATGGGATTTAAAAATAAAAATCAAACGTTTTGAATGTCATTTTTAATTGATAAAAAAAATATTTTATATATAGAGAAGTTGAATATTGGGAGCTAACTAATAAAAAAAATCTATATGTACAGACATTTTTCAAATGAAATGTCAATTTTTCCAAATAAACTAGTTTCCAGTACAACACTTTCTATAAAAAAGTCTGACTATCACTAACTTTTCTTTAGAATTTTCCTCCGAATATCAGATTTTCTAAAAGGAATAAGGGAGTCATTCCTTTTAAAAAATTGAATATGTTTTTTTAAAGAAAAGAAGGAAGACTTTTATAGTAGAAAGACTGTTCTATAGAAAAATTGATAGTAGGATGACTTTTCTATAGAAAAGTTGACAGTAGGAAGACATTTGTAAAGAAAATTTGATAGAAGGATTACTATTCTATAGAAAAGTTGATAGTAGGAAGATTTTTCTATAGAAAAGAAGAAAGAAGATTTTCCAAAGAAAATTGATAGAAGGAAGACTTTTCTATAGAATAGTTGATAGGTTTATAGTAGTAAGACTTTTTTTAAGAAAACTTGATAGCAGGAAGATTTTTCTATAGAAAAATTGACAGTAGAAAAACTTTCTCAAGAAAAATTGATAGGAAGAAATTTTCTATAGAAAGGTTGATAGCAGGCAGACTTTTCTTCAGAAAAGTTGATAGTAGGAAGACTTGTTTTATAGAAACGCTGATAGTAGGAAGACTTTTTATAGAAAAGTTGATAGTAGGAAGACCTTTTTGTAGAAAAGTTGATAATAGGAAGACTTTTTTGTAGAAATGTTGAATTTTCTATAGAAAAGTTTTACTACCATTTTTTCTATAGAAAAGTTGATAGTCGGAAATCTTTTCATTAAAATAGTTGAACTCTTCCTACTTTCAAATTTTCTATAGAAAAGACTTCCTGCTATTGACTTTTTTATAGAAAAGTCTTCTTACTATCAACTTCTCTATAGAAAAGTCTTCCCACTATCAACTTTTCTATAGAAAAGTCTTAATTCTATCAATTCTCTATAGAAGTCTTCCTTCAATTAACTGTTCTGTAGAAAAGTCTTTCTATTATCAATTTTTCCGTAGAAAAATGTTCCTATTATCGAGTTTTGTGTAGAAAAGTCTTCCTACTATCAAATTGCCTATAGAAAACTCTTCTCCGGTCGTAAAGTTTTCTATATAAAACTCTTCCCATCGTCAATTTTTCTAAAGAAAACTATTCCGATCATAACTTTTTCTATTGTAAACTCTTCTCGTCGTCAATTTTTCTATAGAAAACTCTTCTCATCGTAATTTTTCCTATGGAAAACTATTAATATAGTCAATTTTTCTACAGAAAACTCTTCCCATCGTCACTGTTTCTACAGAAAACTCTTCCGATCGTCAATTTTTCTATAGAAAACGCTTCTCATCGTCGATTTTTCTATAGAAAAATCTTCTCACCGTCAATTTTTCCACAGAAAACTCTTCTCACCGTCAATTTTTCTATAGAAAACTCTTCCGATCGTCAATTTTTCTATAGAAAACGCTTCTCATCGTCGATTTTTCTATAGAAAAATCTTCTCACCGTCAATTTTTCCACAGAAAACTCTTCTCACCGTCAATTTTTCTATAGAAAACTCTTCCCATCGTCGATTTTTCTATAGAAAACTCTTCTCACCGTCAATTTTTCCACAGAAAACTCTTCTCATCGTCAATTTTTCTATAGAAAACTCTTCCCATCGTCAATTTTTCTATAGAAAAGTGTTCCCATAGTCAATTTTTCTATAAAAAACTATTCCCACCGGCAATTTTTTTATAGAAAATTCTTCCCATCGTCAATTTTTCTATAGAAAACTCTTCCTATCTTCAATTTTTCTATAGATAACTCTTCCCATTGTCAATTTTTCTTTAGAAAACTCTTCCCATCGTCAGTTTTTCTATAGAAAACTCTTCCCATCGTCAATTTTTCTATAGAAAACTCTTCTCATCGTCAATTTTTCTATAGAAAACTCTTCCCATCGTCAATTTTTCTATAGAAAAGTCTTCCCATAGTAAATTTTTCTATAAAAAACTATTCCCACCAGCAATTTTTTTATAGAAAATTCTTCCCATCGTCTATTTTTCTATAGAAAACTCTTCCTATCTTCAATTTTTCTATAGATAACTCTTCCCATTGTCAATTTTTCTTTAGAAAACTCTTCCCATCGTCAGTTTTTCTATAGAAAACTCTTCCCATCGTCAATTTTTCTATAGAAAACTCTTCCCATCGTCAATTTTTGTAAAGATAACTCTTCCCATTGTCAATTTTTCTTTAGAAAAATCTTCCCATCGTCAATTTTTCTATAGAAAACTCTTCCCATCGTCAATTTTTCTATAGAAAACTCTTCCCACCGTCAATTTTTTTTATAAAAAACTCTTCCCACCGTCAATATTTCTATGGAAAACTCTTCCAACCGTCAATTTTTCTACAGAAAACTCTTCCCATCGTCAAGTTTTCTATAGAAAACACTTCCCATCGTCAATTTTTCTATAGAAAACTCTTCCTACTATCAACTTTTCTATAGGAAACTCACGTTTAACGACAATAAAATAATTTCAGTTTCAATTTTTATGGGATCATTTATTTAAAAATATGTTAAATTAATGAATAATAATTCGATAAATTAAATGTTTATTATTTAATAATTGTAAACACTATTAACTTTCTGGGGGTTTTTAATTTACATATTTATGATAATTTCCCTGATGTTATGTCATATCACGGAAATGCCACCCACTCAATAGAAATCGCTTTATTTATCATGACAAAGTCCTTAATACTTTTTACATGTGTACAAATAAGTTCGATTGAATGGATTTCATAATTTACGTTTCAGTCGTAAATATTTGTAAATACTTATAACATTTTCCCCAGGAAAATACAATTGGTTTTGTTTTATTCATTTTATATTTTAAAAAACTTCCAATTCATTAAAAAATAAAATGACTATAATTTTAGCAACGCAATGACCAAAGTATTGTTAATTGTGTTTAATTTTAGATTCCGTTTATTTTTAAACTGCGAAAAAAATCGATAAATTATTTATTTGTTTAATTTAATTTGAAAAGTATGAAAAAAAATCAGATTGTCTTTTTCAATCATATGCCCTAGAGATAAGATTAAAAGTGACTCGTTTAGTTTGAAGTTGAAAAAATGACAACGAAAATAAAATAAATATAGTGGCGCCCATTTTGGAAAAACGATTAAAATTTATACAAAAGTTTAAGTGTCGACATTATTTAAAACTTTGTTTTTTAAACACATCGACAACTTTACATACCTTACTCAGTTTCAAATGTATTGGAGTCAGTCTTTCTAGTTAAAACGAAACAAAACTTAAACCTTTTTCCTCTTTTTTGTAGATTTTTGTTATGGACTGAGACCGGCATCGTTAATTTTGTATTCCCTTTTTCTTTAGTTTTTACATCTTATGATTTTTTTATGAGTAAATCATAGAAATATTTTCTTAAAGGCGTCTTTTGATACTAATAATGCACATAGGGGCAGAACTTCGCACATATTTTAAATTTTTCTATATAAAACTCTTCCCGCCGTAATTTTTTCTATAGCAAACTCTTTCAACCATCAATTTTTCTATAGAAAACTCTTTCCAACATCAATTTTCCTATAGTAAACTCGTCCCACCGTCAATTTTTCTATAGATAACTCTTCCCACCGTCAATTTTTCTCTAGAAAACTCTTCCCACCGTCAATTTTTCTCTAGAAAACTCTTCCCACTATCAATTTTTCTATAGAAAACTCTTTTCACCGTCAATTTTTCTATAGAAAACTCTTCCCACCGTCAATTTTTCTATAGAAAACTCTTCCCACCGTCAATTTTTCTATAGAAAACTCTTTCCACCGTCAATTTTTCTATAGAAAACTCTTCCCACCGTCAATTTTTCTATAGAAAACTCTTCCCACCGTCAATTTTTCTATAGAAAATTCTTCCCACCGTCAATTTTTCTATAGAAAACTCTTCCCACCATCAATTTTTCTATAGAAAACTCTTCCCACCGTCAATTTTTCTATAGAAAACTCCTCCCACCGTCAATTTTTCTACAGAAAACTCCTCCCACCGTCAATTTTTCTATAGAAAACTCTTCCCACCGTCAATTTTTTTATAGAAATTTCTTCCCACAGTCAATTTTTCTACAGAAAACTCTTCCCACCGTCTATTTTTCAATAGAAAACTCTTCCCACCGTCAATTTTTCTATAGAAAACTCTTCCCACCGTCAATTTTTCTATAGAAATTTCTTCCCACCGTCAATTTTTCTATAGAAAACTCTTCCCACCATCAATTTTGCTATAGAAAACTCTTCCCACAGTCAATTTTTCTATAGAAAACTCTTCCCACTGTCAATTTTTTTATAGAAAACTCTTCCCACCGTCAATTTTTCTATAGAAAACTCTTCCCACCGTCAATTTTTTATAGAAAACTATTCCCACTGTCACTTTTTGTATAAATAACTCTATCCACCGTCAATTTTTCTATAGAAAACTCTTCCCACCGTCAATTTTTCTATAGAAAACTCTTCCCACCGTCAATTTTTCTATAGAAAACTCTTTGCAGTCAATTTTTCTATTAAAAATTCTTTAAACCGTCAATATTTCTATAGAAAAATGTTCTTACTGTCAATTTTTTTTTCTAGAAAACTCTTCCCATCGTCAATTTTTCTATAGAAAACTCTTACCATTTTCTCTTTGACTTTTTCTAGTTTTTGACCCATTGTTCATTCGATATTAAACCAATAATTTGTTTAAAAATACTTATATATGTCCAATAGCTTAGAATATAAAACAGTAAAACCCGTTTGTAAATGCCTTGAACTGTTTTATATTGAGAAATTTCAAAAGCCATATATTTTTCGCTGACCAAAAAAATTGAAATTTTTCTCTAAAAGATGCTTTCAAATTTTATTTTTATTAAAAGTTAATATTTTATTACATATAAGTTAATAATGGAATTCTAGAATGGATTTAATCCAAATTTCAAGTCAGTACAACATTCGCTCTACGTACAGCATTGACTGATATTTTTATAATTTTTATGAGAATTTTTGAGTTTTCGAACATATAACAAAAAATTCAATCCGATTTTGCTACTTTCTGGAATGCAGTTATATTGTCCCATATATTCTTTTTAGTATTAAAAATTATAAGTATTGCTTGTTCATAAACGAACCCAGAAAATAAGGTTTACATTACATTATAATTTTAATTGCAAAAAAATGAAAGTTGTGGTTAATTTTTTTAAATTGTTGAAAATGTTTTTCATAAACAATAAAATAATTCTTATTAGTGACAAATATCGTTATGAACCTTTAACATTTTTTCAGAAATTAATAGTAAAATTTAAAAAATGATTGTGAAAAATATACATATATATAATTCCCCGACAACATTCCAGTTGGAACAAGGGGTACTTCTCTCAGACAATGAGCTGCATCCGATTCTATTTTTAGACTTATTGAAAGGGACCTACTTTTTAACGCCGGCTCCGAACGGCAAATGCATTAGTTAGAGAAGTTTTACATAGTCTTATACTCAATAACCAGTGGCTAGCTGAGTTATGAGGTGAACCGCCGCTTTTTTGAAAATTTATTTTTTCAAGTGAGTCTGAGTCTGGTCAGGGATCGAACTTGGGCCTCTATTATGCTAGGCGGATGACTAAACTGCTATACCAAAGCTTAGTTTTTTGAACATTTGACCCAGAAATGTTTTAAATATAAGTAAAAAATGAACTGTATAATAATCTAGACATGATTTTCTTTTAATTGATGTATTAAACATATATAACAGCCATTGATACATGGTACAATTATTGCATTAAAAATACCATCTTAGGCCAACAAATATTAACACAGGCAAAAATTGTGCAAAGATTCACTTTTTTAATTTCTCGAGAAGTATTTAAGGTCTTTTTTATGTCACAAGAAAACTAAAAAGTATAGTTTAACAGATGAAATAATATGTAGTGATGATAAATTTTGTAAATTTTTTGGAAAAACTCTAATAAGGCCTCAATTTTATATTATTTTCAATAAAAAAAACTATTATATTGCTTTCACACGTCTAATATTCTAACATACGCAACAAAAGTTGATTTATATTTATGGGCAAATATTTATTATTTGCCCAGATTAAATGTTAATACCCATGTATTACAAGCCCTTAGACAAATGCTTCAAAAAGAAAAGCTTTTTTATGAATACAATAGATACGAGTGTACAATAACTATTTTACAACTATTTATTGTACGATAAATATTAAAGTTTTCATACACATTTGCTGCTTGTATAATTTCTATTTAAGAGGAAGTACTTGCATATATTCGAGGAAAATGTTCGAACATGTTTTATGTGTTTAATATTGTTGCCCGCCTTTAACTATAAACCGAAACTAATACTTGTACTTAAAATTTGTATTTAGTGATAAAGTTATGTATCTAAAATTAAATGGATACGAAAGGAAATTTGCATTAGAAAAATATTTCAAAAAAAAAATTCCATTATCTTCCTTTAGCTAAATGGAATGTAATTATCGTTGAGGGGTTTTCTAACAAAATGAAATTCATTTGTCTAAGCAATTGTTAAACATTCATTTATTTTGTGACTCATATAGTAAATACCCAAATCTCTTTCATAATACTCCATTGCACTGTATCATATATATCGTCGCCTGAAAAAATATAAGGTTATATTCAGAATAAAGCCAAAGCTTAAATATACATATGAAAAGGTCAAATTTCGAAAAATTAGCTAATTTTTCGATATTTTTAGCTAATTTTTCGAGATTTTGTTTTTGAGACAGAAGTCATTTTTTCATAGACCGGGTCACATATACTATTTTTTAACCCACTACTTTGCACAGTGGTATTTCTTCGTACATCAAAAAATGTTAGGGGTCATCATACAACGATGAAATTTTGTATATTTGTTTAGTTTTATATAAATAGGAAAAATTAAAAAAATTATTGAAATCCGCCCCCATTTTTCACCAATTTTTCTTCTCAATATATATGTAAGTCGAATTTAGTGAAACTAATTCAAAAAATAGGTCTATCCGAATCTTATATACCCATCATCAATTTTTGTTAAATTTAGAAACATATCTAATGTATCTACGAGAGTGCAGCAAATTCAAAATGTGTACTTCTTGGGGTACCTGCTTTGGATACCCCTTTTTCATTTATTTTTCTTCTAAATATAAGTAGCAATTCTCTAAAGCATTTGATAAAATTCGGCACAGATCTATTGGTTGACCCAAAAAAAAAAGCTATAGTAATTTTGGTTGACATCCGTGGTCTCCTATGGATATTACATTTAAATTAAGTTTGATTAAAAAATTACGCCAAAATGACTGCAACACTTTTTGCTTAATTTTATACATAACAATTTTCATGACTTTTTTCAGAAAATTTTTAACTTTGTTCTACGATCGATAAATATCGGTAAATTTTTTTCGCTCAATATAAAGAAAAGACTTTCACCTTTCACATGGTTATAGTGGGAGTATCCAAACGGAACCGAGCCAACTTAGTTTTTGTCCAAAGAAAAACGAAAACAATGAATTTTGTAGAGCTTTTTTAATTTCCTGATATCTTCTAAACTACATACGAGATTAAGTTATAAAGGTCAAAAAAGGGCTTTTTTTGCAGCAGAAATACAATGGTTTATTATAAACGGAAAGATTTTAAATGACAAAGTTGTCAGGTATTACCTAAAAAAGTACCAACTCGTGGTTGATATTTATACGCATCACCACTATAGGTGAAAAGGGTATTATAAGTTTGTGCTGATGTATGTAACGAAAAGAAATATTTATCTTAGACCCACCTCTTAGTACATCAATAGACTTAGAATCACTTTCTGAGTCGATTTAGCGATGTCAGTCCATCCGTCCGTCCGTCTGGCTGGACCCTAGAGCGGTTCGCCTTCCATACAAAAAAAAAGTTATATCAGTCACCCCCTAGATTAAAGATAATTCCAAAAAATATTTTTTTATTTTTTTACCACACCTACAAATACCGCCCTTTTAGTATTTTGTTCACTGCGGTATTTATAGGCGTGGTAAAAAAATAAAAAAAAATTTTTTAGAATTATTTTTACATTGTATTTAAGCCTAGGGGGTGACTAACTCAACTTTTTTTTCGAACCACTCTAACTGGACCCCCATGTAAACCATATAATCAAACTACAGGTCGCATTTCTAACGATAATTTGATGAAATTTGGCACAAGTAATATTTTTGATAGTGGGACCATCGCTATAGAAATTCGTTAAAATCGGTCTATTATTTATGGTGGCTTCCATAGGTCCCACTTCCCTGAAATGATATTTTGGTCACAAAAATCAATATTTTTTCATGAAATTTAAAACATGTACTGTTTATGTAAACCAAAATTGCTGTACCAAATTTCGTTGAAATCGGTCCTTATTTGACCATAGCTTCCATACAAACTCTTCTGTCAGAACGCACTTAATGACACAAGAATCAGTAAAACGAAAAAGAGCATCTTTTACCTTAGTGGTGAAGGGTATCGTATAGTCGGGCTTGACCGAATATAGCAATTTCTTACTTGTTTTAAATTGTAATTGATTGCATCATAAATTTTGTTTCTATGTATATTTAACGGTCAAAATATACAACAAAAATTGGGTTTACCCTTTTATACCCCTTATAGGATTACTCATAAGTTTTAAGATAACTCAGCAGTTCTTAGATGAGTCCGCAGTTTTAGCATGACTAAGGAGTTTAAAGATGAGCCAATGGTTTAAGGATAACTCATATGCGCTAGGATGACTCAGCAGATTTAAAAAGAACAAAAACTGGTTTTATACTTATAAATCCTTAATGGAATGATTAAGAAGTCTTAGGATGACTCATGAGTTTAGGGATTACTCAACAGTTTAAGGATGACTCAGAGGTTCTAGAATGATACAGAAGTTTAAGAATGATTCAACGGCTTTAGGATGGTTCATAGGTTTTAAGGTGAGCCAGCAGTTCTAGTATAACTCAGCAGTTTAATGATGACTCAGAAGTCATCCTCAGTTGCGACAAAAAAAAAACGAAATTATTTTAAGAACAACCCAATATTTAAAGTACCTGCTTAAAAGTAAGACACATTGATATAGAACAACACTCATTTTTACTATTTTTTAAAACTCTTTGTTCCTCCTTAATGATATCACAAAAAATTTTATTAAAACATATTTTTTACTTGCTGCAACACCGTCATAAATCAAAAAAGAAATAAGTCCATTTTCAAAACGTGTAGTATGACATTTTAGCTGAAAACTTCATTTTTTTCTTACAATTATGGTAGCGTAGGGCACGAAAAATCTCAATGACATCGTAATATCTCAGCAGAATGTATAGATCTTGAGTTATGACGATTTAACAATAAATAAACGATATAACAAACGAAAGTTTTGAAATTTAAACTGCAAAACCTTTTGGAGATAAACAATTTTCAAAGGAATATCAAGAGGAAAAATACATATACATAGAAAAAATTTTAAAAGTAAATTTTTTCGCTGTCATCTGGTCTTGTCACTAACAGATTATAGGGGTGTGTCTTTATCATTATTACACTTCATGGTTTATTTGATTAACGAAACATTTTCATTAAGAACTAATTAGGACCAAAGGACATATGACACGACGTATAAGAATTAGGTTAATGAGCAAGAATATCTCTAGTTTCACATATCGTAACATTAAGAAACGTTTTGATAAAGTTTAAAAATTTACATGATGACAAAATATGCAAAAAAAAAACTTTTTCTACAAAATCAAAAAACGTTATCTCTTTCAAAAGTAAAAAAATGACCTAAGTTTGGTTATAAATAAAGTTAATTATTTTTTTTTTTCCAAAAAAAAGACACTTAATAATTGGCCTATCTTCTCCAACGCCGTCATTTTCCATTATTCTGAGTCTATTTACACCCTTCACCATAAGTAGAAAGGGTATTATAAGTTTGTGCTGATGTATTTAATGCATAGAAATATTGGTCTAAGACATTTAGAATACCGATCGATTCAGAACCACTCCCTGAGTATATTTAACAATGTTAGTCCTTCTGTCTGGCCGGCTGAACCCACATGCAAAGCTCCCAATCAAAGTACAGGCCACAATTCAAAAGAAATTATATGAAATTTGGCACAGACAATTTTTTCAGTAGTGGGACGATTGCTGCAGAAATTGGTTAAAAGCGGACCATTATTTAGGGTACCTCTTATACGTCTTAATTTTCCTAATTTATATAAGAGCCATTCATAATACCCACGATATTCCAATTGGAACAAGGGGCACTTAGACAATGAGCTGCATTCGATACTATTTTTAGACTCATTAAAAGGGACCTACGTTTTAACTCCGGCTACGAACGGCAAATTCACTAGTTAGAGAAGTTTTTCATAGCCTAATAATTAGTAACCAGTGGCTAGCTGAGTTATGGGTTGAACTGCTTTTTTGAGTATTTATTTTTGCAATTGTGTCTGGCCAGGGATCGAACTTGGGACCTCTGGTATGCTAGGCAAATGACTAACCTGCTATACCACGGATCACAGTGATATTTCCTCATACATATAACTGCAAATAATAGAAGGAGTGATGCTACAACGATGAAATTTGGCACACTTATTTAGTTTTATATAGATAAGAAAAATTTAAAAAAAATTGAAATTCGTACCTTCCCTGGACCCCCATTTTTCACTTATTTTTCTTCTCAATGTATAACCAGCAATTTTCACCACAATTTCATGAAAATCGGCACAACCCTATTATGTGACCCAAAAAAGAGCTCCACTAGTTTTGGTTGAAATCCGTCAACTCCTTGGAATGCCTCCTTTGGACCCCCATTTTTTCACTTATTTTGATTCTCAATGTATAAAACGCTATTTTCAATAGAATTTGATAAAATTTGATACACTTCTATTTTTTGATCCAAAAATGAAATCTGTCTACTCCTTGGGGTACCTCCCTCGGACCCCCATTTTTTATCTATTTCCCTTCTCAATGTATACCCGCAATTTTTAATAAAATTTGATTGAATTTGGCACACTTTTATTTTTTGATCCTAAAAAGAGCTTTTGGTTGAAATCCGTCAACGCCTTGGAGTTCCTCCTTTGGACCCCCATTTTTCACTTATTTTCCTTCTCTATGTATAAACCTCAATTTCAAACAAAATTTGATAAAACTTAGCCCTGCTAATTTTGGTTGAGATCCAATGACTCCTTGGGATACCTCCCTTGGAACCCCATTTTTTTCTCTTATTTTCCTTCTCAATGTATTACCCGCAATTTTCAATGGAATTTCATAAAATTCGGTACACTTTTTTTTTTGATCCTAGAAAGAACTCTACTAATTTTGGTCTACTTTTTGTGGTACCTACCTTGGACCCCTATGTTTTCATTTATTTTTATTCTCAGTGAATAAGGCTAACTCCTCAATAAAATTTAGTGAAATTCGTCACATGCCTATTTGTTGATCCAAGAAAGAACTGTACTAATTTTTATTGAAATCCGTAGACTCCGTAGAGGTACTTCGTAAATTTTAAGATAATGTAATTTGAACTAATGTTAGGATTAATAACTGCAATTTGATTAAAAAATTAAAGCCTAAAGGTATGCAATGCTTTTTTATTATAAGCAATATTATTTACTTCTTTTTACTAAATTTTGATTTTTTCAAAAGATTGCCAAAAGTTGCTGAATTTTTTTAGCTAATTCGATAGAAAAGCCTTCTGCCTTTTATTTAATTATACTGAAAGCACGGAGGTAAACCGAGCTAACTGACTTTTTTCCAATGAAAACAGCCAATGCTGAACTTTATAGGACAATTTTAATGCGCTTATATCTCAAAACTACGTATTAGATTTTTGAAAAGTGATAGTCAAAAAAATGCAATTTTTGCAACAGAAATAATAAATAATTGTTATTAATTGGGATCCTAGTGCAATACACTTAAAACTTTTTAAAAAATTATATTCTTTAGCAGTTATAATTAATCCTATGCGACTGACATATAGTCCTGCCGATACCAACAAAGTAAAATGTTTTGACATAAAATTCGTGTTATGCCAATAAATAACATATAACACGAATTTTTGCTTTGAATTTATTAGTTTTGAATAAAGGATCATGGAAAATATAAGCCATTGAAATTGTGTTTGATAGTCTATTAAGTCATTAAAACTGTAAGAACTATTTTAAGTCAGTCGCAGAGGGTTAACTTGCCTTAATATTAAAGAGTAGGTATGTTAGAAAATATTAAAAAAAAATATTTTTTTCCGAAACTGTTTTTTTCTTTACATCATTTAACAAGTCTAGAACTTTCGTTTTTCCGTATATTTTTGTAACACTAAATAAATGTGTGTTAAAGCTGGAAGAAAAACTCTATTGTAAAAAAATGTAAAATATAAAAAAAATTTAGTTTTTCATATCTTTTAAGAAAATAATGAAAAGTTTGTTAGTTTAAAGAGATTTTGAGTAAAAAGTTTGAGTTAAATTAAAAAAAAAGTAATTGTAGAGCTTTTTATACAAAAAAGGTAAAATTTCAAAATATAGATTACAGAAACTGAGACCACTAGGGCAAAAAAAAAAGCAATAGTTATGGTTACATTTAAATTTAATAAATATATTGAAAAAAGTCAAGAAAAAATGTCTTCAAAAAAAGTAATTAAAATTCAAATTTTTAATATTATTTCTAAACTAGAATCAAATATGTTTATTAGAGTTACACACCAAACAAAGTTCTTGATGTACCCTCCTAAAAATGAACCTTGGACTTTTTTAAGATGACATTTAAAACATTTTGTTTCCAGCTTTGATCTTTCGTCAGCTGGACCATTTTAAAAAAGGATATATTTTTGCATGTTCTGTGAATTTGGGAATCTGTTTAGTTGCCACCATATCGTAAAATTTTTTTTCTAAGAAAAATGCCAAAATAACATACATATTTTAAACTTTATAGTTCGCGTTTAGACGAAAAGGTAATGGGATGTTAACCCTTCGTTTTAAAGGACAATACGGGTATAAATTTTTTCTTTTACCAAGTACATCATCTTTATATGTGACAGCGCATAGAGAAAGGACCTAAGGGTAACAAAAGTAATTTAAATCTTTAAAATGGCTCTCCTGAACAAAACCGAACCCATAGGTCCATTTCTATTTTGCGCATCGCACATGTAAAAAAATTAGATGCAACTCACGAGAGGTCAAAGCTGAATTCAAAGCGATTTAAATTTCGCCATAAAAAATACCAATGTTCATTTCGACGGGGGTACATCTTGCACAAATTTCGCTTCCATTCAACTGAATGTATTAGTAGAAAATATGACATTCATACCAATAAAAAAAGCATAAGATAACTTTGTAAAGTTCTATTGTCCTCAAAATAAAAGAATATAGAAAATCTGATTTATTTGCTTAAATTATATAATGCACTTAACATGTATACATACATAAATATCTACACATGTAAGTGAAGTATGAAAATTGAGCATGTATTTACTTACATAAAATCATATATAATGTTTAAATTTAATTCTATAAAGAAAATGAAACTACCCAGCAAAACTTTGCATTACAAAATAATGAGTTAAACAGCTAAACTATTGAACACGAACTACTTACACATTCACTGTTTAAGTCATTACATTAACATGGGGATGTCATTGGAGGCAAGTACTTACCAATTGCAGAAAAGTAATGACTTGGGTAAGCAATTGGATAACAACAACAACAACTTTTTTTGTTGTTTTATTTAAAAAAATATATTTTTAAACGAAATACAAATTGTTTTTATGACCCCATGGGGGCTCGAACCCAGACCCCTACGACTGCTAGGCGGAGACTCTTCCACTGAGCTACTTTATATGTTGAAAACTCAGCAGCTTATAATTAATATATACAATTTTTATTTTTAAAACCAAAATTATGTGACAATAACTTTGTTTTTCCCTGCTTTTTTGCTTTGTTGTAATTTTTGGAAACCTATTTCTATACGACTTTTGGTAAATGTTTAATGCATTTAATAAACAATAAAGAAGTTTTTTTTAATTATTTTTAAACTTAAACAATTTAAATCTTCCCTTTTGTAAAAGTTTTTATATAATATTGGCTCTTACTTACTTAAATGACCCATAGATACAACCTATTTTCTTCGAACTTGTGCGAATATTCTTCAATTGTATAGGCCAAGTTGTGAAATATTTTCCTCTACTTGGTCTTTCCATCCCATTTTTTATCGTTCTTATTGGACAACTCGCGGTTCATGTTAGCTCACTACGTAAAGTAGTTCTTTGGGTGATATTACTTGGAGGTCAGTGTCCACAGTTGAAATGAAGGATAACCAAGATGAGTCTAGGCTTACCAAGTTAAGACCAAGCAGAACCGTTGCTTGGTATCCAAAATCTACATACCTACATAATCAAAATTAACTCATGATAGCATTTTTTCATTACCATGAGTTAGTTTTCCAATTTTTTTTTTTACAGAAGGTAATATTTATGTTTTTAAAACTCAAAAATCATTTAAAAATACATTTTTAATAAAAAAAAATTGAAAAAAATTGCTGCTCTTGGTGGGATTTGAACCCGGGCCATTCAGTTCAACTTACCATTTTAATTACAAATAAGTACTTATGTAATAACGTAGGAGTAAAACAACTTAATTTCAACTTACAATTCAAACTGACTCCTTTATTCAAAGTTCTGATCTTAAATACTAATTTGCTCTTATATAAACTTAAATATAATTTTGTATTTCTTATTTACTAAAAGGTACAAAAAATAAGGAGAAAACTTAAACACTACAAAAAATATAAACATGAAAACAATACATTTGTATTAAATTACTTATGTGTGTGTCAGATGCTGTAATGATCGTGAGAACAGAGAGTTGAAAACGCGTGTATTGATAATGATAAGAGAACTATGTAAAAAACTATTTAGGCGGGGCTAAATGTAAGAGAATAACAAAGCAATGTTGTTGTTGAGAACTTTGGTAGTATCGGACATATGAACAAAACTATTCTTGACAAACTATGGTTCTGTATAATAGGGGAAAGAGTTAAGTTGATGCATGCATTGTTTTGTAGGAGAACAACAAAGCAATGTTGTTGTTGAGAACTTTGTTTTTGTGTTAGCTATGAACAAAATTATTCATGACAAACTATGGTGCTAGAATAAAACTTACTTATAAAAACTAGGAAAAATACGTTACAAGTCAAAGCAGTTAAGCCGAAACATGCATGTATTAACGTGCACGGTATTGCTTGAATCTTTGAAAGAGAATCATACAATTAAAAAATAAAGTTCATTAGAGTACCAATATTGTAGTGTGGCTAGAAAATAACATACAGAAATAATACTAATAAGACTGTTGAAATGACTTACAATGTGAACACAAAATATTACTACAATAACTTATAAGTTAATCGGAGGGTATGTTGTAGTCATTACAAGGTAACCAGTTACCAGAGTACTTGCCGTTACCAAAGTTTTGCTGGGTATTTAAAGGCATATTTTTTCTTATTCACTTTAAATAAAACAAAATTGATCAAATTTTGAATTTGAATAAAGGCTTAATGCAGTCTTTTCCAAAATGCCGCCAGCGGGCACTAATACTGTTATACATTCATACGGCTTGGTTATACTAGTATTATATGCAAAGAGTCTTTCAAATTAAGAGTCGGAAAACGAAAAGCTTTTCGGTGGCGTCATCATCTATAATAGTTATGGACCCAAAGGTTTGGTTGGGCAGGTGGCTGATGTCTAGGGAAGCTTCACTTGGGTTCTAAAGTGGTCCCTTTGTGAAAGATAATGATTACTAGACTACAAATAGAGAATGCTTATTTAAGCCAGCCAGTAGCTTCGAAATAAAATAGACACATATTTTACGAACATTTAATAAAGTTCGATAGACCAGATAAACCATGCAGAAAAGATGCTTCAAAATGTAAATGCCCTTAGATTTGCAAAAGCACATCGATTTGATGAAGATTAAGTATTTTGGCATGCAACCCAAATACACAGTGCCCAGTGAGGGTTGTGCACTTTAATTCGTACGAATTATCCAACTAGTAAAAGTTCTTGATTAGTTATGTAATGTGATTTAATTTATCAGCGTTAAAGCGATTCCCGGTCGGGGTTATATGGGAGATTTCACTAAATGTGAACAGAGCTTGCCCATTTTCAATACCGAACTTTTCAAGAGATCAGAAATACTTTTGTCAAATGTTGTCCCTCTAGAAAGTTTATTTTAGGCGCTATCGCCCTGAATAACAATATTGTACAACGTCTTTATACTAAATGTCATCATCGTATCTATTATAATTTGTTATTTATTAGCTACTAAGAGATTGCCTTAGGCGAAGTTATACGGGAGAAATTGTCAAACGTGAACGGATTTCTCCCAATTACAATTAAAAAACTTAAATTTTCGTTGATATGTGAGATACATACATACAAGTGGGTTTTGAAAGCAAAATAATGTACTTAGCTGCATTTTTCGTACTTCGTAGGAAGACTACCTATAGTTTGATATATAATAAATTCTCAAACGTTATCATAATGTTCAAAAGTCAGACACAAAATTAAGATAAATGCAGTGTGTCTATCTGGTAAAATCAGATTTGTGGAGATCCTGGATTTTACACAAAATTTTAGGATATTGTCCCACCCTGAATTTCATCATTGTCGATCCGAATGCATCAGGATTTAGGTAATCCCCTGCGAATTACGCTATTATTTCATCAAAATAAACACCTGAGATATCGACAAAACAGGAGCTCCAAAAATTTGACTACAACAGAAAAAAGGACAGACAGGTAGACGGACGGACGGACAGACAAGTAGACGGAAATTTCATCACAATCGGTCCATAAACACTTGAGATATCGCTGAAACAATACTTACAAAATGTAAACAAAATTTCTTAGACACGTACTTTGGGCAATTTGCGATACATTAAATTTAGTGTTTTGGTTATGGACCGATTTTGATAAAATTTTACAGAGTGCTTTGGGAAACTATTTCCTACAATCTGATATATAACATATTATCACATGTACAGCAGGAGTATCTTTTTTCTCTTGATATTTAAAAGTGTGTTTCAATCACAAATTTTTAAATTTTCGTCTAATTTTTGGTATTTTTTCGATATTTTCGGTGTTTATAAACCGATTTTAATGAAATTTAATAGCGTTCATTGCGGGAGAATTTCCTAAAATCTGATATATAACTTATGTAGGTCCATCCTCCAGGGGCTTCAGAAACTTGATTTAAACAGACAGACAGACGGACGGACAGACAGACAGACGGACATCGCTTAATCGATTCTCCTCCCGATTCTGAGTCGATCGGTATAATTTTTATGGGGTCAACGATCACTAATACGATCACTAAACTTATAATACCCTTTCACCTATTGGTGAAGGGTATAAAAAGCTTTAATCTTTCTTTTTACAAATCCAGCAAAATGTGTGCAGTCATATTATAATCGGCAAAACGAGTCATTAACGACTCGTTTAGAAGAGTCGCATGAAGGGTACCATTTTCTCACACAAAAAGATAATTTTTGATTCAAAAAAGACTCATATTTGATTAATCGGTAATATTCGGAAATGTTCGTTAACAAAGTGGCTGACAAAACCCCTCACAGTCACAAAACATATTACATTAGTATAGGTTGAGGATGTCCGAAAAAGCCAAATAGAAAGAAAAATATTAAATATAATTAAATTTAGTATACAAAATTTCTTTAATAAATGGTTTAGTATTAAGGAAATTGAATATAAAGAGTGTTCTAAAAAAAATATGCATTTACTATTTTAGACAAAAATTATCCATAGTGCAAGAAATAATTTATTTTTTGATCAAGTTAGTTTCTATAGATATGTCAGATACTATTATTTTAGAAATTATTAATTTTCAATAGTTATTTCATTCAAAATGGACTGCGAAAAAAAAGTTCGTGAAAATATAATTAAAACTTTTCAAAAAAATCTGTCATGGACTTTTAAAAAAATAGCTAAAAATTTGAAAGTTGACCCTCGAACAGTTTCTAATGCCATCAGACGGTATAAGGAAAACCTGAGCATTGAAAGAAAACCTGGATCAGGGAGGAAAAAAGGTCCTACAGATATTGGTAAGGCAAAAGAAGTCGAGCGACTCTTTCGAAGAGCGCCTAACACTTCTTTAAGAAAAGCAGCTCGTACGGTGAAATGTTCTACGAATTTTGCACATAGAGTCAAAGCTTATGCTGGACTGAAGACATACAAAGTCGAAAAGGTTCCAGATCGCAATGCTATAAAGAACTTAGAAGCAAAAAAACGAGCGAAAAAATTGAAGTCTGATTTTATAAAAAATACACCTGTTGTGTGATGGATGATGAAACATACGTACTGGCAGACTTTTCTCAACTTCCTGGTCAAGATTTTTATGTTGCTGATAAACGGGGCAATGTTCGGCAAGAGTTTCGCACAAAAAAACAAACAAAATTCCCTAAGAAGTTTCTCGTGTGGCAAGCTATTTGCAGTTGTGGCAAAAGAAGTAAAGTATTTGTGGCATCTGGCACAATAAACACAGAAATTTATATAAGGGAGTGCCTACAAAAACGGTTGTTACCCTTTTTAAGAGAGCACAGAGTGACTACATTTTTTCGGCCCGATTTGGCATCATGCCATTATGGAAAAAAGGCACTTGAGTGGTACTCAAAGAATAATGTCATTTTTGTACCACGAGAGGCAAATCCACCTAACTGTCCAGAACTTCGGCCTGTGGAAAGATATTGGGCTCTGGTCAAAAGGAATTGAAGAACACAGGAAAGATTTCCAAGAACATGTCCGATTTTAAGCGCAGGTGGAACACATGCTCCAAAAAGGTATCAGAAGCAACTGTAAAATCTTTAATGGGAGGGTTTCCGAAAAAAGTCGATAATTTTGCAAAACCCGAGTACTAAGTAAACATTTTAATGCTAAATGATTTTGTATAATATGTCATTATATTTGCGTATTTTGTAGAGTTTTTATACTAAAAGGTTTGATTTTTATTTAAGAAAATCCAACTACAAATTTTATTTAGAGCACTCTTTATCTTAGAAATTTAACTCGAGTTATTTTTCCAAGCTAAGATATACATATTTATAGGTTTTGCTGCAAATTTTAAAAATCTCCACAATCAGAAAATATTTTAAATATTTCCTTCAAAAAAGAAACACACAAAATTGGCATTTTTATTTTAGTTTTCACTATAAAGTTTTTTCAGAAATGCTTTTCCTTCAACACCCCTTTCCTTTAGGTGTCACAAAAATATGCAGAAAAATATTTGAAAAACGTTAACATAACATGATATCGAATAACAAATTTAAATTGAATTGTAAAAATTGGGGGAAATTTTTTTTCCTATTAGATTGAACAAGATTTATTTAAAAAAAACTGTTTGAAAAATACCAAAGAAAAATAAAAAGAAGATTTATAGAAATATTTTCATAAAATGCAACAAAAATTAAACATAGATTAAGAGGGCTTCTACACCAAAGAAGAAGCTTTTAAAGATGCAGGAGAAATAACTATTTAAATTGAGATAACAGCAGATGTAATATTGGAAAACAACTTTAACTTTTTTGGAAAAATTGGGAAAAATTTAATATGGTCTAGTGAAAATTTTACGAAAGTTCTCAAACAAGTTCTATGTCGGATCTGTAGGGTTGAATCTTTATAGGTGTCTGAACTTCACCATGTTTCGCTTTGTCAACATACTTTTTGTGTTCCTAGAAGGTTTTATTGTAAGCTGGCCTTTGCTATATAAAAGACCTCTTAGAGCAAAGTATAATGTAGAGCACTCAAACAAAAAATTAAGGTGATACAGTACAAACAAAGAGATTCATGAAAAATTTGCTTTAAAAATAGGAAATTTTAAAGAAATTTCCTATAAAAATAAGAACAAAATTCCTATAAAAATAAGAAATTTTTTAATAATTTTCTATAGAAATAGAATTTTTTTTTAAATTTCTTATAAAAATTAGAAATTTTTGAAAAAAATCATATTAAAATAGGAAAATTGTGAAAAATTTCCAATAAAAAAAATAAATTTTTGAAAAATTTCCTATAAAAATAGGAAATTTTTGAAAAATTTCATATAAAAATAGGAAATTTTTGAAAAATTTCCTATCAAATAAGGAAATTTTTGAAAAACTACTACTTTTGGAAAATGAATAAGTGAAAGTTATAATCATTTCAAACCTAAGTTTGTGTTTTTTTATCTATAAGATTATCAGTAAGTTTTTATATTCTGTTTGAAAAACTCTAGAAAATGTGCAATAAAAGCAATAAGTGGTATTTTTATTCCCACACATATTTACTTCTTAAGATTGCTTATACTTCGAAGAATATCTTAGTAGAAAACTTGGCATTCAGACCAATAAACTAAGCACAAAATAACATTGTATACCTCTATTGTGTTCAAACTGAAAGAAAATATAACAAGGAGTTTAGAATCTTAAGTTTTATTGGAAACATATGTAACACTTTTAAGTCTAGTAATGCTTAAAGCTATCTCTGTATAAAAGTTTTAGCAAACAATTTTTTCATATAATTGTATTGCATATTTTTAGGAGGTTTGTTATATTGACTTAAAAAAATTATACATTACCATAGATAACTTTTGCAGACAAGATTTTAACTTTATAAAATTTTATAATTTTTTTGGATTTCCTTTCAAATTTTTATACGAAAGTTTTACTTTATCAACATTTTAATATAAAATCAGCCATGAAACTTAAATATATAATAAACTTTTAGAAAAACTTATGCATATTTTAGGGGTTAATAAATAAAACAAAAACAAATGTATAGATATGGGCGGAAGCGAATATATTAAAAAGAATAAGAATTTGAGGTTTTAGGAGATTTTGGTTTTTCATTGCAGATATAAGTGTAACATTTTATCTAATTGAAATGTTCAGTAAAGGCAAATAAATCAATGTTTGGCAATATATCTTGAATCCTTGGCATTTAGACGAATAGAGCAGCAAGATTGCATCTTTAAAGGTATAAACTAAATCCTCAAACCTAAATGAAATAATCAGGTGTTTTAGTTTTTTTTTTTTTTTGTTTTTGCTTTTTTATGTCTTGAGCTTACAAAATTGAAAAGAAAAATCGAACAAAATGCGAAAGATTTTGCATTTGTACTACAAGTTTTACTAATAGTTTTTGTTTTTTTTTTTTTAACAAAAAATAGAAGAAGTTGCAGTGAAAGCAACAAGTGAAATTTTACAGACATACAACTTTTACATATATACATACTTCCTTAGGCAAATAAATCAATATTTGCATATGTTTCTAAAATCATTGGCATTCTGACAAAAAGAGCAGATAATAATGAAGATAATATATAATTTATTTTGCAATATTCAATTCAACATTTATTCATATGAAAAACTAAAAAAAAAATAAAATAAAAGCTAAATTGAATTTTAATGCAATGAATAAAAATAAAGCATAAGCTAAGGAGGTATAAATAAAAAAGCAGCCTAGACGATAAAGCAAATCATAAATCAAATGATTTGAAATAAACTTCATATTTTATACAAAAAGCTAAGTCTAAATCGCTATTCCCCAAATGCATACTAATATAAAGGATTATCCATTTCGTGGTTTCAAAAGTATAGGACTGGAAGTCGACCACTGTCAAACTAAGTGAAAGTGTTGCCGAAGACCCGAATGTGTCGATTCTTTGACGTTCTCAGAAATGTCTATATGATAACCGATTTTTTTTGCCTGCTATTGGAGAATATGAGGTTACAACCACATACCACACAACTCGAGCGAATATGGCTTTATTGGAAAAGATATTTTCTGGCCGCGTAATTTCTCATCGTGGCGATATCAACTGTCCACCAAGATCATGCGATTTGACACCATTAGTCTTTTTTTGTGGGATTACACGAAAGACCGTGTTTGTGCAGATCAACCTTTAACTCTTGAGCTCTTAAAAACCTACATTCGTCAAGTTATGGTGATGTATGATGTACTGTTTCACATATAATGTCAACGTTCCAACTTTATAATAAAAAAGAAATATCATAAAAAAAAAATATTTTATTTTGATTAGTGCTATTTTGAAAGTTTGTCCAAAAGGGGGTAAATAAGGGTTAAAAAAAGTTTTTTGGTACTTTTTTAACCCACTCTTATTTTTTAAACCAAAGAATATAGAAAGGAACTTTGTACAACAGTCAATAGATGTGAAAGAAATATTAAACACGTATTTGGTACTTTTTTTGATTTTTGGGTCAAAATGGGTAAAAAAGGGATAAAATTACAACTTAACATCTCGAAAAGTAATATGAATAGGAACATTATGTTAAATGCGTTTCTATAAAATGTTTTGAATTCAATTAGAGCCAAAGAAGTGCCAAATATGCATATGGAACTTTTTTGAAATTAGGGGATAAAAAGGGGGGAAAAAGTAGTAATGTTATAACTTTTAAACAAATGAGTGTTTGTTGGTATGTTTGTTCTTTATAGAATAGTAAACTATGGATTTGATCATGTTATGCTCTTTAGCGAAGATGTTGCGGATAAGCTGGCAAAGGTTTTTAAGTTGGTAGGACTGATTTCCGAAAGGTGGCGCCACTGAAAATTACTAAAAATTAATTAAATCGTAAACTGTGCATTTGAGCATTTTAAGGTAAAAACACAATTGGGACGAATGACTAATTTCGTCCAGCACGACGAATTCGGCTTTAAAAATTCGTCTTGTATATTCGTCCATTGAACACATTTGGGACGAATAAACGTTGCTGACGCCATTTTTGTTTATTTTTCATTAGCACAAATTACACACACTTTCGTACATATCGCGCACTCACAATATTTGCAATTTTTCTTTATTTTATTTTTTCAATTTTTCACAAAAAGAAAATATTTAATCAATTTTATTTGAAATAATTATTTTTTTGTTTACAATTTATAAGGTGACCATATTTCACAAAAACACATATAATTTCTTATACTTTACAACAGAAATAGAAATACAGCCACTCTTAGTCAGTTTAGTCGTCGTTCGTCTGCGTATGAAATAGAAATAAACCTATCGCACTATTCGATACGCACGACGAATTTCGTCGTACGCATCTATTGTGAGCACTTTCATATAAACCCATATCTTCTATTTCTAACGACGAATATTCGTTCCGAAAAATTGGTCGTTCGTTCCAATTGTGTTTCATACTTTATCATAGTTATAGCGCATTTGCCGGCGGAGGTTTCTTAGTTGGTGTGAACAATTTCCGACAGGTGGCGCTGCTGAAAATACTCAAAGTGAGTTAAATCGTAAACTGTATATTTGATCATGCTATGACATTTAGCAAGGTTGTTGCATATGAGCCGACGACGGTTTCATAGTTAGTATGAAGAATTTTCGACAGGTGGCGCCACTCAAATTTTCTCAAAGTCAGTTAAATCGTAAGCTGTACATTTAATCAGACTATGATCTTTGGCAAAATTGTTGCAGATAAACCGACGAAGTCCGACAGGTGGCTCCACTGAAAATTACTCAAAGTGAATTAAATCGTAAACTGTGCATTTCATCATATTATGATCATTAGCAAAGTCGTCACGCATAAGAAGACGAAGATCTCTTAATAGGTATGAACAACTTCCGACAGGTGGCGACACTCAAAACTGCTCAAAATTAAATTAAACGTAAACTATGCATTTGATCAGGCTATAATCTTTAGCAAAGTTGTTGCGCATGAGCCGACGGAGGTTTTCAAAATTGTTCAAAATGAGTTAAACTGTAAACGATGCAAATTGTGTAAACTATGTGTTGATCGGACAAAATAAATCAAATAATTCAAAATTAACTGAATATTTGTGTAATGTCTATCCTCTAAATTTATTTTAGTACTTTATAAATGAGATATATGAAAACTTTAGATTTTGCCTTAAAATGCTTATAATAAAGCTCCGAGCAAGGCTATGTCTTTAATTTACTTTCACTTTTGAAACCTCAAAATGGATAACCCGACATTTTTTAAGCCGTTCAAAATATTTAAAAACTGTTTTCACAGTTTTGGCTATATGTCAGTATTTCTTAAAAAATTATCGGTTTAATTTGAAATGCGCAATGGGTCAAAAACGAAAAACATCGAAGAGAAAAATAAGTTTTTTTTTATTTCTTAAATGAAATAACTTGAAACCCATAACATTTACTAAAGTGATGTGATCATGTTTTTTCTTCGTTTCTTGCAGTTCATTCTTCCATTCAAAAAAAATTAATCTTATTGGACAATAACTTAAAGGGCTTTTTTCTGAGGTGGTTTACTTTGATGCCCAATAATTCTCCCTGTGTAAGCACATGGTAACCATAAATTCAAAATTCGGAATGCTTGGGTCCTCCTTAACTTTTCTCTCATACATACTAATGCAATCAGGCTTACAGTTTAGAAGATACAGTTTAATTACGACTTATTTTGTTTAAAACCACTATGTGGCGTATGATTAATATTAATTGAGGACTATTTTAGCAAAAATGCCTATAACTTTTTTGTTTCAAGAGATAAATTTAAAAATCAAATAACATTAAAAAGATAACCGAATAGGCTTTAAGAAATAAGTTTTAGAAAAAATGGAATGAGACTTATTATTGAGATTTTAAGGCTCAAAAATATGACTGCATATCTTAACCGTTAATATGATTTTATAAAGATCAACGACTAGAAGGTAGAAAATTACAAAGAGCCACAATTATAAGACCAATGATAGAAAGATTAGTCTTGAAAAATATGGCTGAATAAGTAGCCATGATTGTAAAACCCACCATTGGAAACATGACTCTTTCACTTTAACCCTGTATGTGTAAGCCACATGTGTGAAAGTATATATGAAATTTTGTTTAAAATTTAAGTATCACAGTAGAAAAATAGTAATAGGTAAATTTGTTACACCCCAATTATTGTATTTATTTAAAGAAAACCACAAGATTTAAAATTTAAACTTTCTGTCTTTTGTTTGTTCTTCCTGATGCGTAAAATTTTATATCTTTCAAGACATTTTTTTCAACAACATTCTGACAAAGATTTACGACTTTTTAGGGAAGTAATTAAAGCATCAAAGGAAATTTTTATAGCACGACTAAAAACATAGTTTTAGTTTTTTAATGATAGAAAAAAATATGTGTTTGGTTGTTTTATGATAAAAAAAAACATATTTTTGACTTATGTCAGGTTATAGAAATAAAAGAAGTATGAAATATTTAATTAATTTCTTTGTTGGTTTTTATGCTAAATGTTTTTTGCTCTTAAAATTTAATTGTTTCTAGTTGTTTAATTAAATTGTTTACCACAACTTATGCAGTGGTTATATGGTCTCCAGCAGCCTTAAAGTATGTTACAAGCTTTGTTCTTTATGTTATTGAATTAAAATTCAAACTTAAAGTGAAAAAACCGGATACAAGTTTAGTACATAAACAAAAAAAAAACAAGAAATACTAAGCAGCAAAGAAAATTTAACTTTTCAAAAAACGATAGCATAAATTTAAAAGATAAGTCATTAAGCAAAAACTAAAGCATACATTTTTAGTATAAAATATTTTTCACAAGCATACTTTTTAGGGAGTAAAAAATTTTTAGCTAAAAAAGCTTATGAAAAATTACAACAATGGCGACAAGTGGCTCACTTGTTTCCTGCTTCCACACATATGTTAATTGTTAAGACAATTTAATGCATCTTTGGATGTTTTGGTAAAGAACTTGACAGTCCTAAATGTTAATGCACATTTCTTTGTTTTCCTAAATCTAGTGTTCAATAAAGTTGGATTCATAATTTATTTGCTTAGATTAAATTGAACCGAAAATGCTAAAATTCATTTTGTTAAAGCAAATCCGTATTTGTGAAGCATATACTAAGGAGCTGTGAATAACCAAATTGGATTTTAAAATTCACGAGCAATAACTGTTCAATTATAAGATGACAAATTTATATTCACGATATCTTTGGAATGTTTAAGCTTTAAACATCTTTAACGATAATTTTATATTCATGTTGAAAGTAGTTTCGAAATTGTTATATCTTCATATTTTTATACCCTTCACCAATAGGTGAAAGGGTATTATAAGTTTGCCATTTATGTAGGGTTTATATAACTCAAGTGGCTGACGATTGAGTGAAATTTACATGTATTTTGTTATTGTAACAAAAACAAAATACATGTAAATTTCACTCAATCGTCAGCCGCTTGAGTTATATAAACCCTACATTAGTTTGTAATTTTTTCATTCATTGTCGCAGACGCCACAGAATTTTTACCATTCGACTCAGAATCGGCAGGAGAATCGATTAAACGATGTCCGACTGTCTGTCTGTCTATTTCACAGAATTTGTCAATACATGAAAAAATTAACCTTTATGTGTTTTTCTAATATCATGATGTTAACTCCTTTGATTTATTTGCTTTTATGTGTGTTAAATTATACGCCTGACCATAATTTATTTTATTGTTATATTGTATTTTTCAGCCTTAAGGTATGCTACACATTTCAATTTGTTTTGCTAATATAGATCAAATTAATTAATAATATAAATATAAACGAACACAAATGTATTAAGATATATGTTTTATTTAAAAACATTAATTTATTTTACTAGTAACCAAGCTCAACTAGTACCATAAATAGGTCCGTCAGTGAGTACAAGCAATGTATTCTAAGCACTAAAAACATGATTTTTTTAATTAAAATTTGTATTTGTTTAAACAAATAAGAATTGAATAAAGTATGAAACACAATTGGAACAAATATTCGTCGTTAGAACTAGAACATATGGGTTAATATGAAAGTGCTCACAATTGATGAGTACGACGAAATTCGTCGTGCGTATCGAACAGTGCGATAGGTTTATTTCTATTTCATACGCAGACGAACGACGACTAAACTGGTTTAGAGTGGCTGTATTTCTATTTCTGTTGTAAAATATTAGAAATTATATGTGCTCTTGTAAAATATGGTTACCTTATAAAAAGTAATTAAAAAAAACTATTTTAAATAAAATTAATTAAATAAAATAATCTTGTGAAATAATAAAAGAATTATATACAAAAAAATTGCAAATGTTGTGAGTGCGCGATATATACGAAAGTAAGTAATTTGTGCAAATAAAAAAATCAACAAAAATGGCGTCAACGACGTTTTTTCGTCCCAACTGTGTTCAATGGACGAATGTACAAGACGAATTTTTAAAGCCGAATTCGTCGAGCTGGACGAAATTAGTCATTCGTCCCAATTGTGTTTCTACCTTAAAGAAAGAGAAATGTAAAAATTTAATTTCAAAGTGAAAATAGAAACTGGGACTAAATCGATATCGATCGAAATGTAAGATATTTCAGAAAAACTTCTGTAGAATACTTTTGGAATATATTAATGGTGACCCACCACAAGGGATAATTTATGACTCACTTAAAAAACGTTTCGGCTTTGATGAAATTTTAAACTATTATAAGTTTGCGTTTCGTAGAACACATATGGCAAAAAATAGTTTACCGGGTTAGCTAGTAATATATCTGTGGCTTGGTGCTAAAAGGGCCAATGCCAAAAAAATCAGGGACCAAATTACGGCATTCTTAGATATTTTCAAAACATTTGTATAGCATACTTTAAGGATAATCAAAATTATTTTTTGAAGTTATTTGCCAAAAGATGGACAATAGTAAAGGAGTTTTAATTGAACTATATATTTTTAAAAACGAATATCCACGAATGGATACCAAATTTGAATAAACAACTTTTTGCATCGAAGTAACTTTGAGCATCCCTAAAGTATACTTCACAATATTTGCTTAAAAGTCTGAGTTTTGGATCGATATCGAATGCGGTAATTTGGCCCCTGAGTTTTCGATCGATGTCGAATGCGGTAATTTGGCCCCAGTTTTGAGAAATTTAGAAATGAAATTTTTATAAGATTTTGTTTTACTTACAGCTCAGCTAATTTCCAAGTTTTGGGTTAGACATATATGTAAATTTGGGTTAGACATGTATTATGATGTAATAGAGGGCATTAAAGAGTCAATTCTAATAAAAATCAAGAAAAAAATATGACATTGGCCCTTTTAGCACTTAGATTTTTTTAAATATTTAAAATTAGTAAGTGATGAATGTCGACATTGGCCCTTTTAGCACTAACAATTGTAGATGAGTTTAGAGTGACATTGGAACTTAAATTTCTTATGAAGCTTTTCTGGGATGAGCTAAAGACTGGCTGTTGGAACAAAATAAAAGAAAGTAAAAAGAGGAACCTAATGCAACGACTTACTCAAAATATCCGAAAATTAACATTGGCCCTTTTAGCACCAAGCCACATATATAATATATAAGGTTCACTAAGTTGTAACTTATTTGTCAAAAAATCCCAGATAGTAAAAGGGTTTAATTTAAACTAATTTTTTTGAGAAACAAACGGATATCATTAGATATCATTATTTATTAATTTTTGCTAAATAAAATATTTTGAAAATCCCTAAGTTTTTGATCGATATCGATCAGTTTAAGGTTAAGTTATCAGTTTTGTGATCACTCAGCAGTTTTAGGATAAGTAAGCAGTAGTTTTTGAATGAGTTAGCAATTTAGGAATAACTCAGCAGTTTTAGGATGACTCTTTGCTACTTGCAAATTTTAGAATGACTTGTAAGTTTTGGAGGAGTCAGCAGTTTTAGGACGACTTAGCAGTTTAAGTATGAGTTAGCAGTTTAAGGATGACTCAGCAGTTTCAGAATGAGTCATCAGTTATAGAATAAGTAACAGTTTTAGGGTGACTTAGAACTTTAAGGATGACTCATCGGTTTTAGGATGATTCAACAATTTTAGGATGATTTAGCAGTTTAAGAATGACTTTTAATATGACTCAGTATTTATATTACTCAGCACTTTTAGGATAACAGCAACAAAAAAAATCTACGTGAATTTGTGTTTGAAACCTAAATCTATCGAAAGAGTTTTATTTTCAAAAGCTTTAATTGTTGAGTTATTCGATGAGTATAGAACTTTAAAAATCATATTAGAACCTGGATTTCGATTTGTCTTCTCAAATAAATAGTGGAAATAGCTCTTTGCTACGTGCATTCTTTAGGAAGTTAAGGCGCTTATTAGTTTTTCAATTAGAAATGTAGAGACTGACCCACCATCACAAAGGCTTTTCCTAAGATTCAAAAAGATCACCTCTTTCTCGGCTCTGGCTTCTTGATCTACCGAATGATTTCATTTTAGAGCAAAGTCTTATAATTAATGGGTTATATTACCAAATAAATGTTGCCCGGGGGCACTAACACTTCATTACCATCACACATATTGCTCAAAGCTAGTAGACAGATCGAATACAATCACAATATATTTATGAATGTCGTTCACACTTATTTAGTTCACAGATTATTTAATCCAAACTACACAAATCATATGTAACTATTTCCGTTGAAATGTTTAAATTGAAAAGTGTTTTATTGATTTATTCAAACTAAACTGCTCTAAAGTTCACATTAAATGGCCAAAACTTTTAAATCCCAAAAGTATTCTTGTATTTTACTGCGAATGTTTGTGTAAAACCGTAAATTGTTATTTTATATTCATCGTGTTACAATTCATGAAATCTAGTTAAATGGCTCTTTAAACATTGTATTCAAATGTAGTAAATCAATGAACAGCCTAAAGGTATGCTACGATTATTGACATAGAGATAACAGCCGTGAGTACATGTATAATGGAGTGGTAATTTTGTTTATAAGCTGATTTAATTTGAGTTTGTTTTTATATCTTAATTTCAACATAGGTGGGTGGAATATTGAGCAATTGATCCAATTGTAGGATACATACAAAAAATAACGACTTTTACAATTTTCTATACATTAGTTATTAATTCTTAAAAAAATATAACTTAAGTTCCCACCTGCTCAAGAAAAGCAGCATAAAAATTAGTAAAAACTTCTTTACTTCCAATAAATATTCGTATACTTTCTTTCCATTTTGAGTCTTTTCATTATATTTTAAGCTAATGGATTTGGATGATAAACGAATGAAGAGCAAAAGAAATTCTAAAGTTTTGAAAAACCTTAAAGTCACTAATAAACAGACTTTTTCATAGTAAAAATTTTTCGAGAAGAAAATTTTTATACTGAACACTTTCAAGAAGAAAAAGTTTATACAAGAAAGAAATTTTCTATAAGGTTATTTTTTAACAAAAATTTGTATAACGAAAAATCTTCTAAAGAAAAATTTTTAAAATGAAAAATTGTAAATAAAAAAAATTTATAACCAAAAATATGAAAACTTTAAAACAAAAAAATTTTACATCGAAAAACTTTTTTAAAGAAAAATTTTGTATCGAAAAATTTTCTATAAGAAAATGTTTGTGTTCAAAAATTTCCTATAAGAATATTATATTATATTTATATTCAATAAGAAAATATCTTACAACAAAATTTTTATATTGAAACATTTTCTATAAGAAAACTTTTATATCAAAAATTTTCCAGAAAGAACATTTTTTAAGATAATTTTTAGACCGAAGAATTTTGTATAAAAAAATTTTTGGGCAGAAAATTTTTCACAAAAAATTTTTAGACCAAAAAATTTTCTATAAAAAAATTTTTATAAAGAAAACTTTTTTTTATCAGACAAATTTGTAACGAAAATTTTTCTTTAAGAAAAATTTTATTGCGGAAACTTTTCTGTTAGAAAATTTTTATAATTAAACAATTTTTATAGCGAAAAATTTTTTATAACAAAAAAATTTTTATATCGAAAAATGTTCTATAGGAAGATTTAAATAATGAAAAATTTTCTTATGAATATTTTTACACCGAAAAATTTTCTAGAAGAAAATTTTTATATCAAAAAATTTTCTATAAGAAAATTTTTATATCAAAAAATTTTCTATAAGAAAATTTATATATCAAAAACATTTTTATAAGAAAATCTTTATATCGATCAATTTTTTAAAGAAAAGTTTTTTTTATCGAAAAAATGTTTACACCAAACAATTTTTGAGCATAAAATTTCCTTACCTAAAAATATTGGAGAAGAAAATTTTATACCAAAAAATTTTTTAAAAACAAATTTTATACCAATTTTTTTTATTAAAAAATTTAAGAAAATTCATAGATCGGGAAATTTAAGAAAATTTTTATACCGAAACATTTTCTATAAACAAATTTTTATATAGAAAATTTTTCTACAAGAAAAATTTTATACCGAAAAATTTTTATATCAAAAAATTTTTTATAAAAAATCTTTATATCGATAAATTTTTATAAGAAAAATGTTTATATCGAAAAAATGTATATACCGAAAAATTTTCGAGCATGAAATTTTTATTCTGAAAAATATTAAAGAAAAAAATTTTATACCAAAATATTTTTGATATGAAAATTTTATATCAAAAATGTTTCTATAAGAAAATTTTTATACTGAAAAATGTAAGAAAATTTATAGATCAAGAAATTTAAGAAAATTTTTATGCATTAAATTTTATATTTTCTATAAACAAATTTTTGCATCGTAAAATTTTCTACACGAAAATTTATAATACCGAATAATGTTCAAATGTTTATATCAAATTTTTTTTTTATAAAAATATCTTTATATCGAACAATTTTTTAAAGAAAAAGTTTTATATCGAAAAAATTTGTTTGTAAATTTTGTATGCCAAAAAATGTTCAAGAATAAAATTTCAACATCGAAAAATATTTGAGAAGAAAATTTTATAACAAAAAAAATTTTAAGAGGAAATTTTTATATTAAAAGTTTATCTATAAGAAAATGTTCATATAGAAAAATTCAAGAAAATTTATAGATCGATAAATTTAGGAAAATTTTTATACCGAAACATATTTTAAAAACAAAATTTTATATCGAAAAATTTTCTATAAGAAAATTTTTATACCGAAATATGTACAATAGGAAAATTTTTTAACATACAAATTTCCGGAAGATAATTTCTGCACCGAAAAATTTTTTGAAAAGGAAATTTTTATACCGAAAAAAATTCGAAAAGAAAATTTCTGCACCAAAAAAATTTTAAGAAGAAATTTTTATCCAAAAAAATTGTTAATAACACACATTTTATTTTAATTATACTGGAAAATTTCGAGAAGTAAATTTAAATACCGAAAAATTTTCGACAGGAAAGTCTTTATACCGAAACTTTTTTTATATTCGTCCCCTATTGTGTACTCTCGGGTGTAAAATAATTTGTCCTTAGAAAATTTAGAAACATTTTCTATTCATGTTTTAAGTTGTATAATTGTACCATCAACAAATTTAACGCTACTAAATCATATATTTAACTTGATTTCATTACAGGTTCCTTTTCACTCGAATTCAAGAAAAGAGTTCAAAAAACTCTTGCCACTGATTAACAATTTTATCACGAAACCTCAAACAAAAAGAAGAACAAAAATGTGAAACGATAAATAAAACGAAGTCTTCTCCCAAAATTATGCAAAACTTTTTGGCATGCAACATTTAATTGAGTGCAATCCTTTTGTTATTTGGTTAAGTTTAAAAAGAAATAAACTTGCCACATGCAGAAAATTTTAAAAACTACAAAACTTCTAAGAATAATATAATTTCAACAAATTAAGGGGAAATGAAAGTCTTGTTATGAAAACAAAACTAACAAACTTTAACAAATGCAGTGGAAAACCACAAAAAAGCCAACTTTGAATAACACGAGTATATTAAATTCTTTAAGACGGGCAACCAGAAACAAAATACCCTACATAAATATTATATCCAATGTCAGACATAGACTAAAAAGTGAGGCTACCCATATACAGCAAATGGGGACTAAAGAAACCAGAAAAATAATAAATATTTTAAATACAGATTCAGAAAAATTATACGATGCAAATGGTAGGAAAAATGAGTTTGCAACAACATGTTGTTATCAGAATTCTAAGCAAAAACGACAACAACTTAGTAATGCATTAAATGCCAAGAAAAGGACTACAGAGGACTTAAGGAATATTAAAATAAAACCAAGAAAATGCAATAAACAAATTCAGATAACAAAATCATCAATATCAACAAATTACCATTGCAAATGTAAGTCATTTCATAACAACAGTGTAGGTTGCAGGCCAACATCCAACAAAAGTTGCAGCAATACCAGTAGCAACAAACAGAAGCAGGTCTTGAATAATAACAAAATCCTTAGTAGTATTATTAGCATTTTACATTGTAACCAATTTAACAAAACACAAGAGGTGCCGGAACAACTGCAGGAGAAGAAAACTTTTCATGAACATCATTACTCTGCAACAGACAAAGCAACATGTCCCTCGCCTTGCCCCCAAAAGTCCTATACAAAACATAGAACAAAAATGTCAAACTATTTCCCTGATCTCTTTAAACCATTGATTAATATATTCTTCTGTTACATCGTCCTTACTTCCTGCTTTCAAGTTTATCCTTCATCAGCAGAGGCCAGTTGTCGTTTTGAACCCAGCCGTTCATGTGAGTCAATTTGTCAACCCAACTGGTTGCCACCGGATAACAATAATTATCAGTCTTCTATATTTGTTGCAAATAATTTGACATTGAACCACTTTTTTGCTGCTGATTACCATTGCACTATACGTGCTTTGGTTCTAATGCCAGATGACGAGAGGTACGTGGCTTCCCTGAAACGTGTAATGCCCATATTACACGTGGCTGAGCAGCATATTCACGCGAGTGGGTTATTGCCTTCGTTTATTAAGTTTGATTGGATGCCACAAGATGACAAATGTGATGCAGCTTTTGCAGCCGTCAAGGCAATGGATGGCATAGTAAAGAATTGTTCACATGTATTCTTCGGACCTGTGTGCGATTACTCATTAGGTAAGTAAAGACATGATTAGAGTATGAGTAGGGTATGAGTAGAGTATGAGTAGAGTATGAGTAGAGTATGAGTAGAGTATGAGTAGAGTATGAGTAAAGTATGAGTAGAGTATGAGTAGAGTATGAGTAGAGTATGAGTAGAGTATGAGTAGAGTATGAGTAGAGTATGAGTAGAGTATGAGTAGAGTACGAGTAGAGTATAAGTAGAGTATGAGTAGAGTATGAGTAGAGTATGAGTAGAGTATGAGTAGAGTATGAGTAGAGTATGAGTAGAGTATGAGTAGAGTATGAGTAGAGTATGAGTAGAGTATGAGTAGGGTATGAGTAGAGTATGAGTAGAGTATGAGTAGAGTATGAGTAGAGTATGAGTAGAGTATGAGTAGAGTATGAGTAGAGTATGAGTAGAGTATGAGTAGAGTATGAGTAGAGTATGAGTAGAGTATGAGTAGAGTATGAGTAGAGTATGAGTAGAGTATGAGTAGAGTATGAGTAGAGTATGAGTAGAGTATGAGTAGAGTATGAGTAGAGTATGAGTAGAGTATGAGTAGAGTATGAGTAGAGTATGAGTAGAGTATGAGTAGAGTATGAGTAGAGTATGAGTAGAGTATGAGTAGAGTATGAGTAGAGTATGAGTAGAGTATGAGTAGAGTATGAGTAGAGTATGAGTAGAGTATGAGTAGAGTATGAGTAGAGTATGAGTAGAGTATGAGTAGAGTATGAGTAGAGTATGAGTAGAGTATGAGTAGAGTATGAGTAGAGTATGAGTAGAGTATGAGTAGAGTATGAGTAGAGTATGAGTAGAGTATGAGTAGAGTATGAGTAGAGTATGAGTAGAGTATGAGTAGAGTATGAGTAGAGTATGAGTAGAGTATGAGTAGAGTATGAGTAGAGTATGAGTAGAGTATGAGTAGAGTATGAGTAGAGTATGAGTAGAGTATGAGTAGAGTATGAGTAGAGTATGAGTAGAGTATGAGTAGAGTATGAGTAGAGTATGAGTAGAGTATGAGTAGAGTATGAGTAGAGTATGAGTAGAGTATGAGTAGAGTATGAGTAGAGTATGAGTAGAGTATGAGTAGAGTATGAGTAGAGTATGAGTAGAGTATGAGTAGAGTATGAGTAGAGTATGAGTAGAGTATGAGTAGAGTATGAGTAGAGTATGAGTAGAGTATGAGTAGAGTATGAGTAGAGTATGAGTAGAGTATGAGTAGAGTATGAGTAGAGTATGAGTAGAGTATGAGTAGAGTATGAGTAGAGTATGAGTAGAGTATGAGTAGAGTATGAGTAGAGTATGAGTAGAGTATGAGTAGAGTATGAGTAGAGTATGAGTAGAGTATGAGTAGAGTATGAGTAGAGTATGAGTAGAGTATGAGTAGAGTATGAGTAGAGTATGAGTAGAGTATGAGTAGAGTATGAGTAGAGTATGAGTAGAGTATGAGTAGAGTATGAGTAGAGTATGAGTAGAGTATGAGTAGAGTATGAGTAGAGTATGAGTAGAGTATGAGTAGAGTATGAGTAGAGTATGAGTAGAGTATGAGTAGAGTATGAGTAGAGTATGAGTAGAGTATGAGTAGAGTATGAGTAGAGTATGAGTAGAGTATGAGTAGAGTATGAGTAGAGTATGAGTAGAGTATGAGTAGAGTATGAGTAGAGTATGAGTAGAGTATGAGTAGAGTATGAGTAGAGTATGAGTAGAGTATGAGTAGAGTATGAGTAGAGTATGAGTAGAGTATGAGTAGAGTATGAGTAGAGTATGAGTAGAGTATGAGTAGAGTATGAGTAGAGTATGAGTAGAGTATGAGTAGAGTATGAGTAGAGTATGAGTAGAGTATGAGTAGAGTATGAGTAGAGTATGAGTAGAGTATGAGTAGAGTATGAGTAGAGTATGAGTAGAGTATGAGTAGAGTATGAGTAGAGTATGAGTAGAGTATGAGTAGAGTATGAGTAGAGTATGAGTAGAGTATGAGTAGAGTATGAGTAGAGTATGAGTAGAGTATGAGTAGAGTATGAGTAGAGTATGAGTAGAGTATGAGTAGAGTATGAGTAGAGTATGAGTAGAGTATGAGTAGAGTATGAGTAGAGTATGAGTAGAGTATGAGTAGAGTATGAGTAGAGTATGAGTAGAGTATGAGTAGAGTATGAGTAGAGTATGAGTAGAGTATGAGTAGAGTATGAGTAGAGTATGAGTAGAGTATGAGTAGAGTATGAGTAGAGTATGAGTAGAGTATGAGTAGAGTATGAGTAGAGTATGAGTAGAGTATGAGTAGAGTATGAGTAGAGTATGAGTAGAGTATGAGTAGAGTATGAGTAGAGTATGAGTAGAGTATGAGTAGAGTATGAGTAGAGTATGAGTAGAGTATGAGTAGAGTATGAGTAGAGTATGAGTAGAGTATGAGTAGAGTATGAGTAGAGTATGAGTAGAGTATGAGTAGAGTATGAGTAGAGTATGAGTAGAGTATGAGTAGAGTATGAGTAGAGTATGAGTAGAGTATGAGTAGAGTATGAGTAGAGTATGAGTAGAGTATGAGTAGAGTATGAGTAGAGTATGAGTAGAGTATGAGTAGAGTATGAGTAGAGTATGAGTAGAGTATGAGTAGAGTATGAGTAGAGTATGAGTAGAGTATGAGTAGAGTATGAGTAGAGTATGAGTAGAGTAAGAGTAGAGTATGAGTAGAGTATGAGTAGAGTATGAGTAGAGTATGAGTAGAGTATGAGTAGAGTATGAGTAGAGTATGAGTAGAGTATGAGTAGAGTATGAGTAGAGTATGAGTAGAGTATGAGTAGAGTGTGAGTAGAGTATGAGTAGACTATGAATATAAGTAAGGTATGAGTTTAATTGTGAATTTTAATTTTCTCCTTTTAACTCAAAATTTCCCTTCTAGCTGCCGTGGCTCGCATTTCCAAATATTTCAACAGTCATGGCACACCTCTCATTTCAGTGGGTGGCTCAACATTCGATTTTGAGAAACCAAAAACAAAATGTGCTGATGAATTTTATATGCTTCTGAGAACGGGTATGTTAAGTTTTGAATCGATTTCGGAATTAACCATCTCCGTAATGAAAAAGTAAGTAAACATAAATTTCATTATAAAACAATCAAAAAATCCATTTCTTTTCCTTTCCAGAAACAAATGGTCACGTTCTTTATTCTTCTACGATGCTGATGGTCAACGCAATGTTGCTGGTCAACATACGTGTTACCTCATGATGACCAGTCTGGGCAAACAAATGCGTAATGAAAACATGACATTCGCCCAATATCGAATTACAGAGAAATTAAAGAATCGTACTGAAGAAATGACTCGCGAAATTGGTAACAAGAATTCGGGTAAGTTGTAGAGATATTTATTGGTTGTTTTATTTATGAATGTAAATGATAAGAAATTTTAAAATTTAATCATGTAAAATATTTATATGAATGGTATATTAACATTTATGTTAACTAAAATGAGTATGTTATCTAACAGTTATATAGTGAAGTGGAAGGTGGAGCTAACAAATGTTGTTGGAAAATTTTAAAAGCTCTTAACAAACAAAATAACTGTTAATCAAATGAGCTTTTCTGAAACAGTTATTATAACAATTTGTATATTCCTTAAAATAACATTTAAGGAAAACTTAGCCAAGTTCAGTACCAGGTGGAACTGATTTGATGAACAACAATTTTAAAATATTTTGAATTATTTTTTATTTTCCAAACTGGAAAAAATTCTTTTTTATATGTCTATAAACTTAAGAAAATATGAATTTAGTGCTTAAACTTTCCTATAAAAATATTAATTTTTTAAAAATTTCCTATAAAAATAAGAAGCTTTTGAAAAATTTTCGATAAAAATATGAAATTTAAAAAAAAATCCTGTAATAAATTATTATAAAAATAGGAAATTTTTGAAAAATTTAATATAAAATTTGGAAATTTTTGAAAATTACAATAGGAAATTTTTGATAGGAAATAGGAAATAAAAACAGGAAATTTTTGAAAAATTTTCTATAAAAATAGGAAAGTTTTGAAAAATTTTCTATAAAAACAGGAAATTTTTGAAAAATTTCCTATAAAAACAGGAAATTTTTGAAAAATTTCCTATAAAAATAGGAAAAAATTTCCTATAAAAATAGGAAATTTTTGAAAAATTTCCTATAAATATAGGAAATTTTTGAAAAATTTCCTATAAAAATAGGAAATTTTTGAAAAATTTCCTATAAAAATAGGAAATTTTTGAAAAATTTTATATAAAAATAGGAAATTTTTGAAAAATTTCCTATAAAAATAGGAAATTTTTGAAAAATTTCCTATAAAAATAGGAAATTTTTGAAAAATTTCCTATAAAAATAGGAAATTTTTGAAAAATTTCCTATAAAAATAGGAAATTTTTGAAAAATTTCCTATAAAAATAGGAAATTTTTGAAAAATTTCCTATAAAAATAGGAAATTTTTGAAAAATTTCCTATAAAAATAGGAAATTTTTGAAAAATTTCCTATAAAAATAGGAAATTTTTGAAAAATTTCCTATAAAAATAGGAAATTTTTGAAAAATTTCCTATAAAAATAGGAAATTTTTGAAAAATTTCCTATAAAAATAGTAAATTTTTGAAAAATTTCCTATAAAAATAGGAAATTTTTGAAAAAATTCCTATAAAAATAGGAAATTTTTGAAAAATTTCCTATAAAAATAGGAAATTTTTGAAAAATTTCCTATAAAAATGGGAAATTTTTGAAAAATTTCCTATAAAAATAGGAAATTTTTGAAAAATTTCCTATAAAAATAGGAAATTTTTGAAAAATTTCCTCTAAAAATAGGAAATTTTTGAAAAATTTCCTATAAAAATAGGAAATTTTTGAAAAATTTCCTATAAAAATAGGAAATTTTTGAAAAATTTCCTATAAATATAGGAAATTTTTGAAAAATTTCCTATAAAAATAGGAAATTTTTGAAAAATTTCCTATAAAAATAGGAAATTTTTGAAAAATTTCCTATAAAAATAGGAAATTTTTGAAAAATTTCCTATAAAATTAGGAAATTTTTGAAAAATTTCCTATAAAATTAGGAAATTTTTGAAAAATTTCCTATAAAATTAGGAAATTTTTGAAAAATTTCCTATAAAAATAGGAAATTTTTGAAAAATTTCCTATAAAAATAGGAAATTTCTCAAAAATTTCCTATAAAAATAGGAAATTTTTGAAAAATTTCCTATAAAAATAGGAAATTTTTGAAAAATTTCCTATAAAAATAGGAAATTTTTGAAAAATTTCCTATAAAAATAGGAAATTTTTGAAAAATTTCCTATAAAAATAGGAAATTTTTGAAAAATTTCCTATAAAAATAGGAAATTTTTGAAAAATTTCCTATAAAAATAGGAAATTATTGAAAAATTTCCTATAAAAATAGGAAAATTTTGAACAATTTCCTATAAAAATATGAAATTTTTGAAAAATTTCCTATAAAAATAGGAAATTTTTTAAAAATTTAGAATAAAAATAGGAATTTTTTGAAAAATTTCCTATAAAAATATGAATTTTTTGAAAAATTTCCTATAAAAATAGGAAATTTTTGAAAAATTTCCTATAGAAATAGGAATTTTTTGAAAATTTTCCTATAAAAATAGGAAATTTTTGAAAAATTTCCTATAGAAATAGGAAATTTTTTAAAAATTTCCTATACAAATAAGAAATTTTTGAAAAATTTCGTATATTAATAGTAAATATTTGAAAAATTTCCTATAAAAATAAGAAAATTTTTGAAAAATTTTCTAAAAAATAGGAAGAAATTTTTCAAAAATTTGCTATAAAAAAGGAAAGGAATTTTTGGAATATTTCCTATAAAAATATGAAATTTTTTAAAATTTTCTGTAAAAATAATAAATTTTTTAAAAAATAAGAAATTTTTGAAAATTTTCTATAAAGATAAGAAAATTTTGAAAATTTGCTATAAAAATAAGAAATTTTTTTAAAATTTTTCTATAAAAGTAAGAAATTTTTGAAAATTTTCCTATAAAAAAAAAGAAGATTTTTAAAAATGATAAAAATAGTAAATTGTTGAAAAATAGTCATATAAAATAAGAAATTAAAAAAAAAAAACTTTTCTATAAAAAATTTTTGAAAATTTTCCTATAAAAATATGAAATTTTTGAAATATTTTTTATGAAACTAAGAAATTTTTTAAAAATGTTCTATAAGAATAAAAAATTTTTGGAAATGTTCCTATAAAAATAAGAAATTTTTGAAAAATTTTCTCTAAAAAGAAGAAAAGCTTGAAAAATTTCCTACAAAAATAAGAAGTTTTTGAAAAATTATAAAAATAGGAAATTGTTTAAAAATATTCATTAAAAATTAGAAAATTTCGAAAAATTTCCTATAAAAATTTTTTTTTTAACTTTTCTATAAAAATAGGAAAATTTCGAAAAATTGTCTATAAAAGAAAGAAATTTGTGAAAAACTTCCTGTAAGAATTTTAATTTAATACTTTTCCTTTGTATAGTTATTTCCAAGCTTCTTCTTTTTACTTTCCCCTTCTCAAAAGCTTTTTTCTTTATTATTGTTTACATCCTTTTCGAACAATAACAAACTCCTTAGCACGTGTTTTCGTGCAAAAAGCTTTCGACAACTTTGAATTCGCCGCCTAAAAACCAAAACATTGTCGCTGCTGACTGCCAGGATCCCAAAAAGAAAAATACCGGTAAAACTTATTAGGAACTCAACAAAATTGAGTCAGTTTCGTTTTTAAAGTTCGCGGGTAAACACTGACGACTCTAAAGCGGACTATAAATTTAACAATTTAATAAACAACTTTCGGTAGACGTTTTTAAAAAGAAGAAATATGAAAATATAAAAATTCACTAAAGAATCTTTATGCAAACGAATTATTTAATAATCAAGTGAAAAGGAAAATCGGCAGTCAACAAGTGAATGAATGTATAATGTAATTAAGAAAATATTGAAAAAGTGAAGATGAAAGTGTTGGTAAATTGTAAAAATGTTGTTTTTATTTAAAGTGAGAAAAAAAAAATAAAAATCTTAAATCTATAAAATTGAACATTTTAGTGTAAATTCCATTGCAGAGGAAACTGCATGAATTTGTAATGAAATTAAGTGAAATGCTGAAAGAATTTTTCACTATAATCAAAAGAAGGTTTTGTTAAATATTCTTGTGTCGAAACTTTTAAAAGTTCGCTGTTTGTTTGTTTCAGTATCAAACCAAAAAATTAAAAAAAAGCGTTCGGATTTATATCAATTACAAGATTGTGAATAAACTACTAAAATGTGAATCGAATTTATACCGAAAATTTTCTATAAAAAACTTTTATACCGAAAATTTTCTATAAAAAACTTTTATACCGAAAACTTTCTATAAAAAATTTTCTACCAATAATTTTCTATAAAAAATTTTATACCGAAAATTTTCTATAAAAAATTTTCTACCGAAAATTTTCTATAAAACATTTTATAACGAAAATTTTCTATAAAAAATTTTATAGCAAAAATTTTCTTTAAAAAAATTTATACAGAAAACTTTCTATAAACAATTTTATACCGAAAATTTTCTTTAAAAAAGTTTATACTGAAAATTTTTCTATAAACAATTTTACACCCGAAAATTTCTATAAAAGATTTTATAGCGAAAATTTTCTATAAAAAATTTTATACCGAAAATTTTTTATGAAAAATTTTATACCGAAAATTTTCTATAAAAAAATTTATACCGAAAAAAAAATTATACCGAAAGTTTTCTATAAAAAATTTTATACCGAAAATTTTCTTTAAAAAATTTTATGCCGAAAATTTTCTATAAAAAATTTTATACCGAAAATTTTCTATAGAAAATTTTATACCCAAAAATTTTTTATAAAAAATGTTATTCCGAAAATTTCCTATAAAAAAAATTATACCGAAAATTTTCTATAAAAAATTTTATATCGAAAATTTTCTATAAAAAACTTTATACCGAAAATTTTCTATAAAAAATTTTATACCGAAAATTTTATAACGAAAATTTTCTATACAAAATTTTATACCGAAAATTTTCTATAAAAAATTTTATGCCGAAAATTTTCTATAAAAATTTTTATACCGAAAATTTTCTATAAAAAATTGTATACCGAAAATTTCCCATAAAAATTTTTATACCGAAAATTTTCTATAAAAAATCTTAAATTAATAATTTTCTATATAAGATTAAATATCGAAAATTTTCTATCGAAAATTTACTTTCCAAAAATTTTATACCGAAAATTTTCTTTTAAAAACTTTTATACCTAAAAATTTCTATAAGAAAATTGTATACCGAAAATTTTCTATAAAAAATTTTATACCGAAAATTTTCCATAAAAAATTTTATACCGAAAATTTTCTATAAAAAATTTTATACCGAAAAAATTCTATAAAAAATTGTATACCGAAAATTTTCTATAAAAATTTTATACCGAAAATTTTCTATAAAAAAATTGTATACCAAAAATTTTCTGTAAAAAAATGTTACGCCATAAATTTTCTATAAAAAACTTTATACCACAAATTTTCTATAAAAGATTTTATACAGAAACTTTCTATAGAAACTTTTATGCCGAAAATTTTCTTTAAAAAATTTTATACCAAAAATTTTCTATATAAAATTTAATACCAAAAATTTTCTATAAAAAATTTTATAATGAACATTTTCTGGTCCAGGAATTATCATTATACTTTTTGGGCAAAATTGGATTACTATTTCGGATACCTCCCATAGGGATGTCTTCCTGGAATAGAGTTTTTGGTCGTTTACTGCTACAAATATAGTTGTATTTAAATAATATTCAGCATAAATATTGACTATGGTAACCTTAATCAGCGCGTCTCATTTTGTAGGAATCAGCCAATCTTTGACCATACCTCCTGTATAAGACACATTCTCAAAAGCACAAAAATGCATATAAATCTAAAAATAAATGAATTTTATACTAAAACTTTGTACAGCTAAATATTTTGTAAATATAAAGCAATAACCGAAATTTGGTAACAATGGATCTATAATTGATAATAGCTCCCATATCAGGGTCTCAGCCGGAATTTATCTACTTAAACCACGAAATTTTGAAAAAATAGCCCATATGTGGTATATGTATGTATGTCTCTAAGACTTAAAGAAAACTTGGTTAATTTTAGTCCATATATGACCTTAGCAGTGAAAGGTATCATATAGTCGGGCTTGACTGACTATAGATTTTCATACCGGTTCTATATTGTTTTTGATACTAGTTTAGAAAATTATTAGGGTATGCATAAAAAACACAACCTTTATTTTATCAGGACACTCTAATTTACATACATCAAACCAGCTCTCCAGACAGACATCATTCAAACGACTCAAGAAGTAATTCTGAGTCGGCTGTCAGAATAATATTTCTATAAACCCAATATACCATTTCCACTTATGGTGTTGAAGGGTAAAAAAAGGTAAACATTCAAAATCATTGAAGAGTTCTTAATTAGGTCATTGTATTAAACCCCCCCCCCCCTTTTATAATCTAATTAGACAGTGCTTTCTTTCAATTAAAACATAATTTTTTTCTACTACCTTTTTAATATTCATTGTTTCCATTTCCTTTTTCGAAACGGAAATGAAATCATCTCCTCTTAATGGTTGCGTATGATTGATATTGATGGAATTGTTTAATAATCATACGCACGAGTGGTTCATAATAACTGACTCCATTAACGCAATTACTTAAAAAATCAAATGACTTATGAATATCAATATTAAAGAAAATTAATCAAATTTTTTTTTATCAATTTAAACCTCTCATGTTAAAATTATAACAACATTTCTCCATTCAAAAGAAAGGAATATTAATTTTTGAATGGCTGTGTGTGTTAAATTCGAATTTGTCAAAATATTTTAATATAACCTTTATTCCCACATTTAATTTACTACAGTTGTCCCTTTATATATGTCTCACTTGACCCTTAAAACTATTAAGAATATTTGGTAACAAAAAGACATTTAAAAGAAATTACACAGTTGAATGAATCTGTCAAGACACTGACATTGAGTCCAATATTTTATTTAAGCTTTTCTGTGTTGTTGACGACACAGAAAGTTAACATTTATCAAAATTGCTGTTTTCTATCCTTCAGTTAAATTTGTACATATTTTCAAATGTGTATGAAAAGCTTGAGATAAATAAATTTTTAACAGCAGACATGATACGGCTGACTAGACGGAGTGAAAACGACATGTTGGGATATAAGAGGGACATTGTTTTTTTTTCGATCAAAAAAATCTTTTTTTTTGATCAAAAAAATTTTTCTATAGAAAAATTTTCGATCAAAAAAATTTTTCTATAGAAAAATTTTAGATCAAAAAAATTTTTTTGATTAGAAAATTTTTCTATTTTCAGTTTTCTATCCTTCAGTTAAATTTGTACATATTTTCAAATGTGTATGAAAAGCTTGAGATACATAAATTTTTAACAGCAGACATGATACGGCTGACTAGACGGAGTGAAAACGACATGTTGGGATATAAGAGGGACATTGTTTTTTTTTTTCGATCAAAAAAATTTTTCTATAGAAAAATTTTCGATCAAAAAAATTTTTCTATAGAAAAATTTTCCATCAAAAAAATTTTTCTATAGAAAAATTTTCGATCAAAAAAATTTTTCTATAGAAAAATTTTCGATCAAAAAAATTTTTCTATAGAAAAATTTTCGATCAAAAAAATTTTTCTATAGAAAAATTTTCGATCAAAAAAATTTTTCTATAGAAAAATTTTCGATCAAAAAAAATTTTTCTATAGAAAAATTTTCGATCAAAAAAATGGTTCTATATAAAAATTATTTTATCGAAAATTTTTCTATAGAAAAATTTTCGATCAAAAAAATTTTTGTATAGAAAATTTTTTGATTAGAAAATTTTTCTATAGAAAATTTTTCGATAAAAAAATTTTTCTATAGAAAAATTTTCGATAAAATAATTTTTCTATAGGAACATTTTCAATAAAATAATTTTTCTATAATAAAATTTTCGATAAAAAAATACAAAAAAATTTTTGTATAGAAAAATTTTCGATAAAAAAATTTTTCTGAAAAAAAATTTCGATTAAAAAATGAGAAAATGTCGATTAAAATATAGAAAAATTTTTCTATAGAAATATTTTTCAAAAAGGTTTATCAAAAATTTTGGGACAGCAAACATTTAATTTGAAAGTTTTACTGTAGTGTATAGCACTAAGATCCCAATTTATTACAATTATTTATTATTGTAAGAAAAATTTTCAATAAAAAAATTTTTCTATAGAAAAATTTTCTACAAAAACCAGCATGAACTTATAATAGATACATCGTTGTTTAGGGTAAAATTACAACTATAATTAATGAAGCATAAGATTAAACAAACAAATCCTTAAGCAGCTTATCATTTTGACTTTTGCTATATTTTAAAAGGATGTAAAATATAAATTTATTTTCCTTAAAACATCAAGACAATGACTTTCCCTTCTTATTCATGATTTTTTAAGTCTAAAAAATTTCTATACTAAACTCTGCTCTTATTCGCTAGACATTGAAAAATTACTTTATAAGACCTTTTGCATTTTCCTCTTGATTTTTAGAAATTTTTTTAAGGTCACTTACTACTCTTTCGATAAGACTAATATTATTTTTGATCTTCTAAAAAACATGTAAATGTAAGTAAAAGTTGCATAAAAATTATAATAAACGTATGGATACCACCGCAAGCATTTCCTGTTGTTTTTTGGAGATGGATTTATCAATTTAAAAAAAATGTCTTATGTCTTGAATGATGTAAAGTAATGCACAATGGGGGGAAACAAATTAAATTTAAATAAAGCTAAAAGTTTTAAAAGACTAACCTAATTAAATTTAATACATGTTTTCTGTACAGGCAACAAATCGTTACACTCGATTTCGTTACAAATGTAAAATATTTCAAAAACATTTGTGTAGCATAGTTTTGGGCTAGTCTAAATAACTTATTACATATAAGGTTTACTACTATGTATCTTATTTGTCATAGGTTTCCTGATAGTAAAGGAATTTCATTTAAACTAGATATTTTGACAAACAAGCGGATATGGAAATATCAACTTTTTTTAAACTATTTGCAAAATAAATTATTTTGAAAATCCCTAAGGTATGTTACACAATATGAGCCTAAATATTTTTGTTTTCGATTGATATAGAATGAAGCGGTTTGGCCTCAAATCGAATATTTTGGTACTTTTTCGTTTGTTTCTCTTCGAATGAATCGGTGCAGGTCCCCTGTGATTGTCTGACCCAATTTTAATAGCTGATAATGAAAAACACCCTTCTGATCCTACCAAACACATAGCATTACATCGACGTCATGGATATTTGGCTACGTTGTTGTCTGAGCTATTTTGCAGGGTTTAAGTCGTCTAAATCGATATTATAAATATGTATACCTAATACTATTTAAAATTCTACCGTTTTCTTTGATGATTTATTGTGCAATACTTGCAAATGGTTAACTAATCCTGTAAAAGAAGACTCCAAGCAATATGTCCCATATTTGCAAAAATATACAAATTGTAATTTCTTGTTTATATATTCTATAGTCCAATTTAGTGTTCGATTGCGGTTCATTCTGTAGTCAAATTTCTTCTACAATCTTGGTTCTTTCTATATCCCAATTTTTGTTTCGATTGTGGTTCTTTCTGTAGTCCAATTTCTTCTTCGATTGTGATTCTTTCTGTAGTCCAATTTCTTCTTCAATCGCGGTTCTATTCATAGTTCAATTTCTTCTTCAATCGTGGTTCTTTCTGTAGTCAAATTTTTTCTTCAATCGTCGTTCTTTTCTAAAGTCCAATTTCTTCTTCAAGCATGGCTCTTTCTTCAGTCTAATTTTTTCTTCAATCGTGGTTCTTTCCATATTCCAATTTCGTCTTCAAACGTGGTTGATTCTATAGTCCAATTTCTTCCTGGTTCTTGGTTCTTTCTATAGTCCAATTTCTTCTTCAGTCGTGGTTCTTTCCATATTCCAATTTCGTTTTCGTACGTGGTTCATTCCATAGTCCAATTTCTTCCTCGATCGTGGTTTTTTCTATAGTCCAATTTCTTCTTCAATCGAGGTTCTTTGTACAGTCCAATTACTTATTCAATCGATGTTCTTTCTATAGTCGAATTTCTTATTCAATCGTGGTTCTACGTATAGTCTAATTTCTTTTCCATCGTGGTTCTTTCTACAGTCAAATTTCTTATTCAATTGTGGTTCTTTGTATAGTCCAATTTTTTCTTCAATCGCGGTACTTTCTATAGTCCAATTTCTTCTTCAATCGTGGTTTTTTCTATAGTTCAATTTCTTTTTCAATCGTGGTTCTTTCTAAAGTCTAATTTCTTCTTCAGTCGTGGTTCTTTCTAAAGTCTAATTTCTTTCTCAATCGTGGTTCTTTCTAAAGTCTAATTTCTTCTTCAATCGTGGTTCTTTCTAAAGTCTTATTTCTTCTTCAATCGTGATTCTTTTTAAAGTCTAATTTCTTCTTCAATCGTGATTCTTTTTAAAGTCTAATTTCTTCTTCAATCGTGGTTCTTTCTGTTGTCCAATTTCTTCTTCAATTGAGGTTCTTTCTGTTGTTCAATGTCTTTCTTAATCGTGGTTCCTTCTGTAGTCCAATTTGTTCTCAATCGTGGTTCTTTCTAAAGTCTAATTTCTTCTTCAATCATTATTTTTTCTATAGTCCAATTTCATCTTCAATCGTGGTTCTTTCTATAGTCCAATTTTTTCTTCAATCGTGGTTCATTCTATAGTCCAATTTGTTCCTCGATCGTAGTTCTTTCTATAATCCAATTTCTTCTTCAATCGCTGTTTTTTCTATAGTCCAATTTCTTCTTCAAGCATCATTCTTTCTATAGTCCAATTTTTTCTTCAATCGTGGTTCATTCTATAGTCCAATTTTTTCTTCAATCGTGGTTTATTCTATAGTCCAATTTGTTCGTAGTTCTTTCTATAATCCAATTTCTTCTTCAATCGCTGTTCTTTCTATAGTCCAATTTCTTTTTCAATCGTGGTTCTTCCTATAGTTTCTCGTTCTTCTGTGTCATCTTATAGGTCTTCTTGTATTAGTTTCGGATTTATCACCAATATTTGTTTATTTCTGTCCCCATTGTGAATATTTTTAAATAAGAATATTTGCAAATGATACAAATGATTTTGGCAAAAATTTCTGTTTAAATAAAATACAATTTTATTTACTTTAAAGATATAACAAAACATATTTTCAAATAAATTTTATTTTCTAAGGAGCTCAGAAAATATACAATTTCTTTACAGAAACAGAAAAGTCACCAACTGTGTCAAAGTGCTTGTATAATGAAATTTTCAGAAAATGCTTTTAAACAAAGAGTTTTCGGTTAATTTAATGTCTTAAGAATAAAAATTTAATTGTTGTAAAATGCCATTGAAAACTGTTAGCAGATGTTGGGAATTGGCAAAGAAAGTATTAAAATTTATTTATGTGATTTATTTAAGAAACAGGGTATTACTTTTTTGTTTAAAAAAATAAACAATTTCTTTATCAAACTCTTAAATATCTGTTTTCTTCTTAGTGATTCGTATGTGCCTAATTAAAAAACATAATTATACGATTTTTTAAAGAATTTTCAAAATTGAGTGCATACTTTTATGGTTTTTTTGAATAGGTAACATTTAATGCATATGTAAAGTGTAATTTAATTAACAATTGCCTACCGTTAGGCTTAATATATAATGTTTATTGCTTTATAGCTATGATTTGCATTTTTTGTGGCATACTTTTGGGTGTACTACCATAAATTCTGAAAAAAATCTTGTCGATGTTATTTAAAATTTATTTCTCTTGTTTTATAGCATTTGCTCTCATTTTCACTATATTTTTCACATTTTTCATTTTTCACAAAAATAAGTCATATTGAAATCTTTGGAGAATAGCAATCAAAAACAAAAGAATAAAAAAAGCGAATATACAATATGAAAGAAAACAAATGACAGCTGTATTACTTTTACTTTAAGGAAAGGAAGCCAATGGTTGCATTTTATGTTCCGAGATAGGGTAATATTTTCTGGTAAACTGACCGTTCTATTTGTAGGATTTGTCTTAAGCCTTAAAATAGGCCCTAGTTTCTGAGATTAACTCTCTATGGGATGTAAATTTATTTTTTAGTGAACAGTTTTTTGAGGTCTGAGAAAAGAAAAAAGTTTTTTTTATGGAAAAATTACTTCGAAATTTGGTTTGCTTAAATAAAAGAGCGACCTAATTAATATCATAATTTTAGGACTTTTTTAAAGATTTTTAAAAATTTAGTGCATACTTTTTTGGGTTTGCTGAATAGGTAATATTAAGTCTTATATCTTTAAACGAGCAATAATTGTATATAAACGGCTCTAAAGATTTTAATAAAATTTGGACGATGGGTACTTTTTTTGCCATATAGATCGTGTAAAAAGGGATTTTTGGAAGTTTTGCCGCAGAGGGGGTAAAAAAGGGTAAAAAGGGGGAAAAATCTAAAACGTTATATTTCCTAAAATGATTAGTATAGAAACAAAATTTAAATTACATTTTGAACAACTATAAAAATAAGCGGATAGGTGTTTAGTACTTTTTTGAAACTATACTCAATAGGGGGTAAAAATGTGTGAAAATAGTTTTATTGGTACATTTTTTAACCCACTATTATCTTCTGAACCAAAGAATATAGAAAGGAATTTTGTACAGCAGTCAACAGATGTGAAAAAAAATATTGAATACGTATTTGGTACTTTTTTGACTTCGGGGACCAAAATGGGTAAAAAAAAGGGGATGAAATGAAATAAAATAAAACTTAACACCGCATGAAGTAATATAAATAGGAGCAATATGTTAACTGATTTTTTATAAAATGTACCAAATTCAATTGGTTCAAAGAAGGACCAAATATGCATTTGAAATTAGGGGACAAAAAGGGGAAAACATTTGTAATGTTATAACTTTTAAACAAATGAATGTTTGTCTGTCTGTATGTTCTTTATAGAATAGTAAACTATACATTTGATCATGTTATGATCTCTAGCAAAGTGATTTCACATGAGTAGACAAAGGTTTTTAAGTTGGTAAGACTATTTTTCGATAGGTGGCGCCACTGAAAATTACTAAAATAAATTAAATCGTAAACTGTGCATTTATAAGCATTAGCAAAGTTGTTACTCACTACAGACGAAGATTTCTTAGATGATATGACAAATTTCGGACAGGTGGCACCACGGAATATTACTCAAAATGAATTAAATCGTAAAATGATCAGGCTATAATCTTAGCAAAGTTGATGGAGGTTTCTAAGTAGGTATGACCAATTTCCAAAATTATTCAAAATTAACTGAATTGATTATATATTGATCAGATAAAATTAAAGAAATGATTCAGAATTAATTCGATATTTGTGTAATGTCATTCCTATAATTTTATTTTAGAACTTTATAAAATATATAAAAACTTTAAAATTTGCCTCGAAGCTCGGTAAACCAGGGCCAGAATTATCGCATTTGATATCGATCGAAATCTTAGATATTTTCAAAACATTTGTATAGCATACTTTAAGGATAATCTAAATTATTTAAAAGATGTTCAGTTTACTTTATTTTTTGTAGTTATTTGCCAAAATATGACCAATAGTAAAAGAGTTTTAATTGAACTGTATGTTTTTAAAAACGAATCAAAAAGGATACCAAATTTCAATAAGCTTTTTACATCGAAATAACTTTGACCATCCCTAAAGTATACTTTACAATACTTGCTTAAAAGTCGGAGTTTTCCACCGATATCGAATGCGGTAATTTGGCCCCAGGTACTGCATTGTTAAAGAGTAATTAAATAAATAATTGCCTACCTTTAGGCGCTATATATGTAATGTTAATTGCTTTAAAGCTATGATTTTACATTTTTTGTAGCATACTTTCGGGCATATTATCATAAATTAAAGAGTAGTTTGAATATTAAGCCATTTTTATACCACCCACCATCAAAAAGAATGGGGGGTATATTGAGATTGTCATTCCGTTTGTAATTTCCTTAATATTGGCTCAAAAACCAAAAACGATATATATTCTGAATCCTTATGAAATTCTAAGACGATTGACGATCTGTCTGTCCGTCTATCTGTCTGTCTGTCTGTCTGTCTGTCTGTCTGTCTGTCTGTGTGTCTGTCTGTCTGTCTGTTGAAATCACGATAAAAAAATTTTTGTATTGAAATTGGACAAAACGGTTCACATTTGACCATAGCTCCCGTATAACCTCGTCTAGGCTAATCGCTTATTTGTTAATAAATGACAAATTATAGCAGCTATGATAATAAAATTTGGTATATAGAAGTTTTTTTTCGGTTCACATTTAGCCATAGCTCCCATACAAAAAACTTACTAAAACAGCCTAAATTTCACCTAAGATACACTTAAATGCTAATAAATCTAAAAGTATAACAGATATAACCACTAAATTTGGCACAAGAAAATCGTATGTCAATGCCAGTCAGTTTTGTCGCAATCGGTCACCATTTGACCTAGCTCCCATATAAAAAACTTTGACTTTAGATTTCATATAAAAAACACTCACGGAAACCAAAAATTTTAGCAAAGGCCAGTTAAAAGCTATTAAATTAGAAACTATGATAGCTATGGCCACTAAATTTTGCAAGAATAAGCCAGTGTGTAAAATTTTATTACAATCGGTCAACATTTGGCTATAATTCTTATACATATAACATCCCCTTTTTATATCTACAATCAAAAAGATTTAGAGGTACATTCATTATATTAAGATTGCACCTTTGAAATTAGACAGGCATCAATCAATGTTCAGCCCAGACTTTATATATGATGAATGCATTAGGAACTCCTAACGAAATATATGGACCTGCCGTATTACTATTAATGTGTTTAGCCTAACTACATATTAAGCACAACGAAAAGTATTTAACAACTTATTAATGTAAAACTATACCCGGTTATGAGACCGAATTTTGATCAAAGTAAATCCTGGGGAAACCACTAAAATATTTTTAAATTTAGTCCAAAGGCTTTACCAACAATACCAATTAGCTTAGCGATTTTTTCAGTTTTGGTCCAGATTTTGAATTAGCTGCACCCTGTTTCTGAATTTAACACAACTTGATGGTGGGTATATAAGATTCGGCACAGCCGAATAGTAATAAATTTTATTTTTTTCTTCTACTATCTCGAAGCATAAAATTCATCCCTTATAAAATACTAAAAATTTCGAAAAAAAAAATGCACATTCTCTATGGAGAAAAATCTTGAAAAGTGTAGCAGAGATTCTTTACAGTCAGTTTCTGTACTTTAATTATAAAGATGTTCAGGCAAGACAAATGAAAATAAATTTACTGGCATTGAAATCTGTAACAAAACAAAATATAAAGAAAAATTCAAAACAAAACTCACAAGGAAACGGAAGCTGTCTACAAGAAAACGCAGACAAACAACATAAAATAAAATGAAAACGACTAAATTAAAGAAAATACTTAAGAAACAAATCATTTTCAAGTTGTTTTTTTTTTCAAATATTTCTCTTACTTTAAATCTTAACAAAACAAAATATCTTAAATATCTTAGAATTCTGCTGCTAAAATTAAAAATCAAAGAAAGACAAAAATATTCAAATTTAAATTTCCCGGTAAACCTTGTAGCTATACACATAAAAGAAATCTAGAAATTTAGGTTTAAAAGAATCCCTTTAGTCTTTGTCATTTTCTTGTCTCTTGAATACAATTTGTTTAATTACTTCTCGCTTGACTGCATCAATTGTACGAAAACAATGAAGGAGACTGTTATTCCGAAAAAATTTAAATATAATTTCCTTTTCAACAAACAAATTAAGAAAATAATTTCAGGTATTTAATGACATTGTTAGCATACAATAAAACGTTTTATTATAATTTCTTTTGAAATCAGGGCATATGACCTGATTTAAAGAAATTCACGAAAAAGTACTCCATGTTTTTGTACCACTCTACCTTACATTTGTCTACCTTTAACGATTTTGGTAACACACCAATACAATAATAAAGTTAGGACAAATGATACAACAGCCAAAATTATATTCAAGTTAAACCTATTTTAATGTGTTAGGATCCCATAATGAAAATCCATCGATTAAAAAGTACCAAAATCTCAATACTTTAAAAATCGATTGCATTCAAAATGAGTCATCAGTTTCAGGATAACTCATCAGCTTCAGGATAACTCTTTGCTGTTTAAGGATGTGTTTTAAGATAAGTCAGCAATTTTAGGGTGACTCGGAAGTTTAAGGATGACTCAGTAGTTCTAGGATAAGTCAGCAATTTTAGGATTACTCATCAGTTTAAGGATACCTCAGCAGTTTAAGGATGACTCAGTAGTTCTAGGATAAGTCAGCAATTTTAGGATGACTCATCATTTTAAGGATGACTCAGTTGTTCTAGCATAAGCCAGCAGTTTTAGGATGACTTAGAAGTTTAAGGAATAGTCAGTTTTAGTAAGACTTATCAGTTTTAAGATAACTTATCTGTTTAAGAATGACATAGCAGTTTTACAATGACTCAGCAGTTTAAGGATGACTCAGTAGTTCTAGGATAAGTCAGCAATTTTAGGACTACTCATCAGTTTAAGGATAACTCAGCAGTTTAAGGATGACTCAGAAGTTCTAGCATAAGTGAGCAGTTTTAGGATGACTCAGAAGTTTTAGTATTAGTCAGCCGTTTTAGTAAGACTTATCAATTTTAGGCTAACTTAGCAGTTTAAAAATGACACAACAGTTTTACGCTGACTCAGCAGTTTAAGGATGACTCAATAGTTCCAAGATAAGTCAGCAATTTTAGGACGACTCATCAGTTTAAGGATTACTCAGCAGTTTAAGGATGACTCAGTAGTTCTAGGATAAGTCAGCAATTTTAGGACGACTCATCAGTCTAAGGATAACTTAGTAGTTAAAGGATAAATCAGTTGTTCTAGCATAAGTGAGCAGTTTTAGGATAACTCAGAAATTTTAGGTTTTTAGGATAACTTAGCAACTTAAGAATGACACAACAGTTCTAGGATGACTCAGCTGTTTAAGGATGACTCAGTACTTATAGGATAAGTCAGCAATATTATGACGACTCATAAGCTTAAGGATAACTCAGCAGTTTAAGGACAACTCAGTGGTTCTGGGATAAGTCAGCTGTTTTAGGATGACTCAGAAGTTTAAGGATAACTCAGCAGTTTAAGGATGACTCAGTAGTTGTAGGATAAGTGAGCAGTTTTAGGATGACTCAGAAGTTTTAGGATTAGTCAGCATTTTTAGTAAGACTTATCAGTTTTAGGATAACTTAGCAGTTTAAAAATGACACAACAGCTTAACGCTGACTGAGCAGTTTAAGGATGACTCAGTAGTTCTAAGATAAGTCAGCAATTTTAGGACGACTCATCAGTTTAAGGAGTAGTTTAATGATGACTCAGTAGTTCAAGAATAAGTCAGATGTTTTAGGATGACTCAGACGTTTTAGGATTAGTTAGCAGTTTTAGTAAGACTTATCCGTTTTAGGATAACTTAGCAGTTTTAGAATGACACAACAGCTCTAAGATAACTCAAGAGCTTTAGGATAACTCAGAAGGTTAAGGATGAATCTGTAGTTTTTCGATGACTCATCAGTTATAAATTAATTTCTCATTTTAACCTTTTTTTAACGAAAATCATGTGTTTATTATTTTATCATATTTATTTATTCTATTATAAATTTACCCCCTAATTCATAAACAAATTTTAAAATTATTAGATTCTTATAATTTAAAATTTGTATGGAAAATTTGAATTATAAACTTGCTATAGATTTATTTTTGGATTATGAATTAGGGGGCTTACTTTTTATATTCATTGGTTCAAAGGGTACATAAAAAACCTATTAATAAAGAAATTAAATAAAATTGCATATAAGCCCTAAAACCACTCTAGGTAATTTTCATTGAATTCCTTGTTAAAATATTTAATATAATCATGCGTATGAATATTCTATAAAATGTTATTATAATTTAACCTTTAACAAAAATAAACAGCAGCAAACGCCTATTAAGATTTTAATCTGTTTAAATTTCAAAAAAATTTTAATATTGTTTTTCTTTTTATTTTCTGTGAAAAAAAATGTTTAGGGAAAATTTATTCAAGGATAAATGGCAATAAACAAATTGTCATTTGTCTCAATATTAGTACTTTAGGTTTAAAGTATGTAAAACGAGCCAAATTTGAAACAAAACCCATAAGGTAAAGTAGCTGGAGTAAATAATGTTGGCAATAAATACAATCTAAAACAAGTATTTCAAGTAAAACATTCAGTGTTGGTGTGCACTGATATTTTTTAGAACAGAAACTTAGCAAAGCCGTGAAAACAGGGGAACTATGTAAATTTCATGGAAATACATTATGCAAATTTTTGGCAAACAAAATATGTATATAAATTTACTGTAACAAATTCTGTGAGAATTGAATTAGAAAAACAATTACTGACCAAGAGTATTTTTAAAATTCCGAGTATTTTTTATCTGTAAAATACAAACAATTTTTCTTTTTACAAATTTCTGTTTATTGCAGCTAAATAGCCGATAGACTAGTTTTAAATAACCAATAAAATGAGAGTGCATAAATAAAATTTTCACTTAATAAACGGAAATTTTCAAGTCACTATCAGAGATCTCTAGGGCAACTTTGTAGAGTTTTATTGCATTACTTACAAAAGAAAATTTTATTTCTAATAAAAACTGTTTATTTTATCCTGAAGCATTTCGAAAAGTTATTAAACAAAAACATAAGCACTTACGACAATAGTAGAAAATAATGCACTATGGGACACACTGTAAAGTTAATAACATTTTTTGTGATAAAAATAGAAAATCAGAAATTTTTAAAAATTTCTTACAAAAATAAGAAATTTTTTAAAAAAAATTCCTATAAGAATAATAAATTTTTTTTAAATTTCTTAAAAAAAAAATAAGAAATTTTTAATAAATTTCCTATGAAAACAAGAAATTTTTGAAAAATTTTCCTATAAAAATAAGAATATTATAAAAAATTTCTCATAAAAATAAGAAATTTTTGAAAAATTTCCTATAAAAATAAGAAATTTTTGAAAATTTTCCTTTAAAACTAAGCAAATTTTGAAAAATTTCCTATAAAAATTAGAAATTTTTGAAACATTTCCTATAAAAATAAGAAATTTTTGATAAATTTCCTAAAAAAAAATGAGACATTTCTGAAAAATTTCCTACAAAAATAAGACATTTTCGACAAATTTCCTATACAAATGAGAAATTTTTTAAAAATTTCCTATAAAAATAAGAATTTTTTTTTAAATTTTCTATAAAAATCAAAATGTTTTGAAAACTTTCCTATATTTTTGAAAAATTTCCTATAGAAATAAGAAATTTTTGAAAAATTTTATAATTTTTTTGAAAAATTTCCTATAAAAATAGGAAATTTTTGAAAAATTTCCTATAAAAATAAGAATTTTTTGAAAAATTTCTTAAAAAAGGAAATTTTGGAAACATGTCCTATAAAAGTAATAATTTCTTGAAAAATTTCCTTTAAAAATAAGAAATTTTTAAAAAATTTCCTATAAAAATAAGAAATTTCTAAAAAATTTCCTACAAAAATAAGAAATTTTTGAAAAATTTCCTATAAAAATAAGAAATTTTTGAAAAGTTTTCTATAAAAATGAGAAAATTTTGAAAAATTTCCTATAAAAATAAGAAATTTTTAAAAAATCTCCTGTAAAAATAACTATAAAAATAAAACAATTTTGATAAACTTCCTATAAAAATAAGAAATTTTTGAAAAAGTTCCTATAAAACTAAGAAATTTTTCAAAAATTTCATATTTTTAATATTCAAAATTTTCCTATAAAAATAAAAAATTTTTGAAAAACTTCTTAACAAAAAGAAGTTTTGGACATTTCCTACAAAAAGAAGACATTTGTAAAATATTCTTATAAAACTTAAAAATTTTTGAAACATTTCCTATAAAAAATACATTTTTAAAAAATTTCCTATAAAAATAAGAAATTATTGAAAAATTTCCCATAAAAATTAGAAATTTTTAAAAAGTTTTAATAAAACTAAGAAATTTTGAAAAACTTCTTAACAAAAAGAAGTTTTGGAAAAATTTCCTATAAAAATAAGAAATATTTGAAAAAATTCCTATAAAAATAAGAAATTTTTAAAAAATTTCCTATAAAAATAAGGAATTATTAAAAAATTTCCTTTAATAATAAGAAATTTCGGAAAAATTTCCTATCAAAATAATTTCCTGTAGAAATTATTGATAAAATTTCTATAAAAATAAGAAATTTTTGAAAAAATAATTTTAAAGGAAATTTTTAAAAAATTTCTTATTTTTATAGGAAAGTTTTCAAAAATTTCTTATTTTTGTAGGAAATTTTTCTTAACAAAAAGTAGTTTTGGAAACATTTCCTAATAAGACATTTTTAAAATATTCCTTTATAACTAAGAATTTTTTGAAAAATTTCCTATAAAAAAGGAATTTTTGAAAAATTTCCTATAAAAATAAAAAATTATTGAAAAATTTCCCATAGACATTTTTTAAAAAAATTCAATAAAAATATAAAATTTCCTTTAAAAATAAGAAATTATAATTATTTCCTATAAAAATAACAAATGTTCGGAAAAATTTCCTATCAAAATAAGAAAATTTTCTTTACAAATAAGAAATTATTAATGAAATTTCTATAAAAAATAAGAAAATTTCTATAAACAAGAAAATTTTACAAAAATTTCTTATTTTTATAGGAAATTTTTCAAAAATTTCTAATTTTTAAAGAAAATTTTTCAAAAATTTCTTATTTTTATAGGAAATTTTTCAAAAATTTCTTATTTTTATAGGAAATTTTTCAAAAATTTCTTATTTTTATAGGAAATTTTTCAAAAATTTCTTATATTTATAGGAAATTTTTCAAAAATTTCTTATATTTATAGGAAATTTTTCAAAAATTTCTTATATTTATAGGAAATTTTTCAAAAATTTCTTATATTTATAGGAAATTTTTCAAAAATTTCTTATATTTATAGGAAATTTTTCAAAAATTTCTTATATTTATAGGAAATTTTTCAAAAATTTCTTATATTTATAGGAAATTTTTCAAAAATTTCTTATATTTATAGGAAATTTTTCAAAAATTTCTTATCTTTATAGGAAATTTTTCAAAAATTTCTTATACTTATAGGAAATTTTTCAAAAATTTCTTATTTTTATAGGAAATTTTTCAAAAATTTCTTGTTTTTATAGGAAATTTCCTAAAATTTCTTATTTTTATAGGAAATTTTTCAAGAATTTCCTCTTTTTATAGGAAATTTTTTAAAATTTCTTATTTTTATAGTAATTTTTTAAAAATTTCTTATTTTTATAGGAAATTTTTCAAAATTTTTTTATTTTTATAGGAAATTTTTCAAAAATTTCTTATTTTTATTGGAGATTTTTTAAAAATTTCTCATATTTATAAGAAATTTTTCAAAAATTCCTTTTTTATAGAAAGTTTAAAAAAAATATTTTTTTTTCTTTTGGCCCACAGTTTTTTTTTTTTTTTTTTTTTTTTTTTAAATATTACAAAAGCAAATTACTTTAACAACAATTTTCCGCACTAAAATAAATACACATTCTCTTTAATATTTATAACACCTAAAATTATTATGGCAAATATTTCCCCCCTTAAAACTTTTTCTGTTTATTAGAACTAAATAATATAATTTCCAGGTTAATGTGCAGAAGCAAAAATTTAATTCAAGAAAATACAAATAAGGAAGTGGGGCGTTCAAGTCCGATCGGCGATACCCTTCTCTACTGAATAAAGTAAATTCAGGGGCCGAATTTAAGCACTCGATTTGAGTTAATGTTAATAAGATTTCACAGACAAATTTGTACTATTTTTTGAAGGAATATATTAGAAAGTATACTTCTAGGAGTTCTCAAATAAATGTAAACGTATTATAAAATTAATCATTTGGTTTGCTTTAGAAAGAAATCTATATGCAAAATTATTTAACTTAAATAATTTGTTTAAGAGGTAAAATTTAATCATACAAGTCACATTCAGCGTCTATACACACATGTACAAATAAATACATTATTTAAAGCCTCCCAAAAGTGTACACTTTAATATCGATTCAAATCGACTGCGGAAATCAACACCTACAATCGTTATATCAAATTAAAGTTAATAAAAAATGATTTTATAGAGGATATGATGAAATTCAAGTGGTATTTAGTACAACAATGGAATTGGAGGTAACTCACAAGTAATGGTGTAGGGTACAACAGAAGAGCAGAAGAGCGGTTTCCTTAAGTATGCTAACAAAACAGGCATTTCTCTTACCACTTTAACTCTAATGAAAAATCAAAGTCCTGCCATGACATGTTATTATTTAAAAGAAAAGCAAACAATGAATCGGCATCAAAAAGGGAAATTGTGGGTGTTAGAAAATATAAGAATATGGGGAAAAAACGGTTGTCATCATAATAAGGAAATGAAATAAAAATACGCACAAAATTGAAAAATAATAATGAAGATGATTGATAACAGAAATCACAACATCAAGCCTTGGGTAAATGGGATAAAAAGCATACAATATTTTTTTAGCTAACTTTTAAATTATAGCCAATTTTAAAGCAACAACGAATTTAACATTTTTTTGTTTTAGCTTTAGATTTCACTCAACTAAAAACTACTCCATTTCGCAATGAGACTCATTTGTATGCAGCCTTTCAAAGATAGAAAGTTTTAATTAACATCAGCGATTCCTGGAAATAGTAAAAATCAACTGCATTTCTTAGGCCATATGATTTAATTTTAATATTTAATGAGAATTTCAAATCAGCAAACGACGTCTTTATATTAGTTATATTTTTCAAAAACGTTATGCCTATTACTGTTCAATTAAAATAAAATAAATATGATGGAATATTTAAAAAAAATGTTTTTAAGAAATTTCAGAAAAATATCTTATTTTTATAGGAAATTTTTTAAACATTTTTTAGTTTTATAGGAAATTTTTCAAACATTGTTTATTTTTATAGGAAATTTTTCAAAAATTTCCTATTTTTATAGAAAATTTTTCGAAAATTTCCTATTTTTATAGGAAATTTTTCAAAAATTTCCTATTTTTATAGGAAATTTTTCAAAAATTTCCTATTTTTATAGGAAATTTTTCAAAAATTTCCTATTTTTATAGGAAATTTTTCAAAAATTTCCTATTTTTATAGGAAATTTTTCAAAAGTTTCCTATTTTTATAGGAAATTTTTCAAAAATTTCCTATTTTTATAGGAAATTTTTCAAAAATTTCCTATTTTTATAGGAAATTTTTCAAAACTTTCCTATTTTTATAGGAAATTTTTCAAAAATTTCCTATTTTTATAGGAAATTTTTCAAAAATTTCCTATTTTTATAGGAAATTTTTCAAAAATTTCCTATTTTTATAGGAAATTTTTCAAAAATTTCCTATTTTTATAGGAAATTTTTCAAAAATTTCCTATTTTTATAGGAAATTTTTCAAAAATTTCCTATTTTTATAGGAAATTTTTCAAAAATTTCCTATTTTTATAGGAAATTTTTCAAAAATTTCCTATTCTTATAGGAAATTTTTCAAAAATTTCCTATTTTTATAGGAAATTTTTCAAAAATTTCCTATTTTTTTTATAGGAAATTTTTCAAAAATTTCCTATTTTTTTTATAGGAAATTTTTCAAAAATTTCCTATTTTTTTATAGGAAATTTTTCAAAAATTTCCTATTTTTTTATAGGAAATTTTTCAAAAATTTCCTATTTTTTTATAGGAAATTTTTCAAAAATTTCCTATTTTTTTTATAGGAAATTTTTCAAAAATTTCCTATTTTTTTTATAGGAACTTTTTCAAAAATTTCCTATTTTTTTTATAGGAACTTTTTCAAAAATTTCCTATTTTTTTTATAGGAACTTTTTCAAAAATTTCCTATTTTTTTATAGGAAATTTTTCAAAAATTTCCTATTTTTTTATAGGAAATTTTTCAAAAATTTCCTATTTTTTTTATAGGAACTTTTTCAAAAATTTCCTATTTTTTTTATAGGAACTTTTTCAAAAATTTCCTATTTTTTTATAGGAAATTTTTCAAAAATTTCCTATTTTTTTTATAGGAAATTTTTCAAAAATTTCCTATTTTTTTTATAGGAAATTTTTCAAAAATTTCCTATTTTTTTTTAAAGGAAATTTTTCAAAAATTTCCTATTTTTTTTTAAAGGAAATTTTTCAAAAATTTCCTATTTTTATAGGAAATTTTTCAAAAATTTCCTTTTTTGATAGGAAATTTTTCAAAAATTTCCTATTTTTATAGGAAATTTTTAAAAAATTTCCTGTTTTTATAGGAAATTTTTCAAAAATTTCCTATTTTTATAGGAAATTTTTCAAAAATTTCCTATTTTTATAGGAAATTTTTCAAAAATTTCCTATTTTTATAGGAAATTTTTCAAAAATTTTTTATTTCTTAGTTTATAAGAAATTTTAAGAAAATTTCGTATGTTTATCTTGAGTTAAGTGTTGATGTATTTAAATTTCTATCTGCAGAAATAAAATTTTCATGAAAAACATATTTTCCTTTACTTAAATTCACATATTATACTTACCTCATTCAAACCTTACGATTATCGTTTACTTACTTTTTTGCACACTCATCTGGCACTTGAGGAGTGAAATTTATCTGCCTCTATTTTATTTCCTTTCTTTTTTCCTGGTTGCCATGATGTGTGAGGATAATTGGTTTGACTGCACTTGACTTCCGTTTGAGAGATTTTTTGTGAAAATATTTTTGCAGATTTTTAGTTTTTCTTGAAGTATTTTAGGCAGGTAACTAGAAGAAAGTTTGGGTATATTGAAAATTTCAAGTTTTTGTAACCAAAATGAAGGTACAGTTTAAATTACTCTGAATTTAAGAAATATTGACAGAATACTTATGTTTTGCTAATGTCAATATTTTTGATGAAATATTAATTGCTTAAAGTCTTCATAGTAAATGCTTCTTTTTAGCTTGTTCCTTTTTCGAATATTCGACTTATTTTTTTATTGCAATTTTAAACTTTTCTTTTATGTTCTAAAAATATTTGTTAAATTCCTTTGAAACATTAAAATGTTTCCGGCATCATTTCACAAAAAGCTTTTTAAATTCCAACTAATATTTTGAAAGAGTTTTACTTCCCTTTATAGCGCGTTTGGCTCGTTTTAGGTCTCAATATATTTTTGAAATGTATTTTACGTGTTTTTGTTCTTTAGAGTATAGACGATTTCAACACTTTTGTTTTCTGTTACATTTAAATTTGCAAAAGAATAAAAATAAACTTTTTCACTTTCGATTTTATCATGCACTTGTATTTTAAGCGAAAAGTTGTTAAATATTTTAGATGTCATTTAAGATGAGGGTGACATGAAATAATTCATACAATAACAAATTGTCGCTTAATTTGGACCATTTTTTTTTTTACCCACCATCAAATAGAATAGGGGTTATATTGAGTTTGTCATACCGTTTTTAGTTTTCTTAATATTGGCTCAAAAACCAAAATTGATGTATATTTTGAATCCTTATACAATTTAAGCGCAATGTCTGTCTGTCCAACTGTTTTATAGGAAATTAAAAAAAAAATCCTACTTTTATATACAATTTTTCAAAAATTTCCTATTTTTATAGGAAATTTTTCAGAAATTTCCTATTTTTATCATAAATTTTTCAAAAATTTCCTATTTTTATAGGAAATTTTTAAAAAAATTCCTATGTTTTTAAGTTATTTTTCAAAAATTTTATATTCTATAAGAAGTTTTTCAAAAATTCCTATTTTTATAGGAAATGTTTCAAAAATTTCTTATTTTTATGGGAATTTTTTCTAAAATTTCTTATTTCTATAGGAAATTTTTAAAAATTTCTTATTTTGATAGGAAATTTTTCAAAAATTTCCTATTTTAATAGGAAATTTTTCAAAAATTTAATAATTTTATAGGAAATTTTTCAAAAATTTCCTATTTTTATAGGAAATTTTTCAAAAATTTCCTATTTTTGTAGGAAATTTTTCAAAAATTTCCTATTTTTGTAGGAAATTTTTCAAAAATTTCCTATTTTTATAGGAAATTTTTCAAAAATTTCCTATTTTTATAGGAAATTTTTCAAAAATTTCCTATTTTTATAGGAAATTTTTCAAAAATGTCCTATTTTTATAGGAAATTTTTCAAAAATTTCCTATTTTTATAGGAAATTTTTCAAAAATTTCCTATTTTTATAGGAAATTTTTCAAAAATTTCCTATTTTTATAGGAAATTTTTCAAAAATTTCCTATTTTTATAGGTAATTTTTCAAAAATTTCCTATTTTTATAGGTAATTTTTCAAAAATTTCCTATTTTTATAGGTAATTTTTCAAAAATTTCCTATTTTTATAGGTAATTTTTCAAAAATTTCCTATTTTTATAGGAAATTTTTCAAAAATTTCCTATTTTTATAGGAATTTTTTCAAAACTTTCCTATTTTTATAGGAATTTTTTCAAAACTTTCCTATTTTTATAGCAAATTTTTCAAAAATTTCCTATTTTTATAGGAAGTTTTTAAAAAATTTCCTATCTTTTAGGAAATTTTTAAAAAATTTCCTATCTTTTAGGAAATTTTTAAAAAATTTCCCATCTTTTAGGAAATTTTGAAAAAAATTCCTATCTTTTAGGAAATGTTGAAAAAAATTCCTACTTTTGTAGGAAATTTCCTTTTTTATAGGAAATTTTGAAAAAAATCCTACTTTTGTAGGAAATTTCCTATTTTTATAGAAAATTTTTCAAAAATTTCCTACTTTTATACGTAATTTTTCAAAAAATTTTATATATTTATAGGAAATTTTTCAAACATTTTCTATCTTTATTGGAAATATTTCAACAGTTTTCTAATTCTGATAGGAAATTTTTTAAAAATTTCCTATTTTTATAGGAAATTTTGAAAAAATGTCCTACTTTTATAGGAAATTTCCTTTTATAGAAAATTTTTTAAAAATTTCCAATTTTTATAGGTAATTTTTCAAAAATTTTATATTTTTATAGGAAATTTTTCAAAAAAAACCTATTTTTACAGAAAGTTTTTAAAATTTTTTTTTTCAAAAATTATTTTTATAGCAAATTTTTAATAAATTTCTTATTTCTGTAGGAAATTTTTCAAAAATTTCTAATTATTATAGGAAATTTTTAAAAAGTTTCTTATTTTTAAAGGAAATTTTTAAAAAATTTCTTATTTTTAAAGGAAATTTTTCAAAAATTTCTTATTTTTAAAGGAAATTTTTCAAAAATTTCTTTAAAAATAAGAAATTTTTGTTAGACTGACTGTCTGTCTGTCTGTCTGTCTGTCTGTCTGTCTGTCTGTCTGTCTGTCTGTCTGTCTGTCTGTCTGTCTGTCTGTCTGTCTGTCTGTCTGTCTGTCTGTCTGTCTGTCTGTCTGTCTGTCTGTCTGTCTGTCTGCCTGCTTGCCTGTCTGTCTGTCTGTCTGTCGTCTCTTTGTCTGTCTGTTTGTCTGTCTGTGTGTCTGTCTGTCTGTCTGTCCATCCGACAGTCTGTCCATCCATCCGTCTGTCTGTCTGCTTGTGTTTCTGTCCGTCTGTCTGCTTGTCTATCTGTCCCTCTGTCCGTCTGTCTATCTTTCTGTTGTCAGCACGATAGGGTCTGAAAGAAAGGTCACTCAATTTTGACAAAAATATTCTTCACTTTTTGGAAAATTTTGGTATTACAATTGGGCCGAATCGGTGTGCATTTTTGTTATACCTCCTATTTGATCAGTTTGCCTCTGACATTTTGGATTTTACATTTTTTTACTGTTTCCTTAATTTTGCTTTCCAGAATTCTCATCAGCCAACCACTAAAACTTTCAATACTAAACAAAAGTAATATTCATTTTCAACTTGAATAAGCAAATACAAAAGTAATTCAAACAATATGGAAATAAAAACTTTGTTCGAAATGTCTTTGTTAAAATGTATTTACAAGAGTTTAGTCAAATGTGGGAGGTAAATACTTGTACCTCATTCATGTAACTATGTAAATGCTTAAAAGTTAAAATGTATATTAAATAAACTTTTTACCGTCTGACATTTATATAAGGTACCAATTTTGGCTAACACCTTCTGAAGTATTAACTTTAGTCAAGGACAAAAGGATAACTTTTCGTAACAGACGAAAAAGAATTTTTGCATAAAAGAAGGATTTAAAATGACTAAATAAATTCTATAGATTAAAGTAAAAGGTTTGAAAGTGAGATGCTTTTATAAATAGTTTAAAAACAATTTAATTTTGTATGCAACATTTTGCCTGCAAAATAAGATAAAAAGATTTTTAAGCACAAAATATGAACTTAGGGAAATTTTGTATATTATATAAGTTTTAAATGATTCTCTACTGTTACAAAGAACAATGGACAATTCTGTTTTTAGAACTAAAGATAAAAAGCCTATTAAGGTTAACCACCCCTTCTATGTCATACCAAGAAAACCAAGACTATTTGTTCTTCAACAAATTATTAAAACCAAAGACCATAATATAAAGATATTGCGCTCCATACATTTGTTTTAAGGCAAAAGTTAAATTAAAGTTGATAAAGATCAAGGAAAAACACATAAGCGCACAAACAAATATACATTTCTTGAGCACGTGTATGTGCCTTAGCTTTCTCTCAATAAATGATCGTATCTATTACGAATTAGAGTAAAAGAGGACTACTCCCTTTTTTAATGGGACTTTTCAAAACGACCATACCGCAAATCAATTTATTCAAGTAGAACTTCTTTATATTAATGAGTCATTGCTAAAACTATGTTTTTATATCCTTAACCTCATGAACCGCCGCACTATGGTATTTCTGCTGCAAAAAAGCCATTATTGGACCAGCGCTTTTGAAAACTCTAATAATACAGTTCTATAAAGAAGAGTCTAGGTGTTAAGGATCAATTTTTTTTCAAAGAAAAAGTTATAATATATTTTTTAAAACAGGCATTGAAATGTGCTTAATGTTTTACAACGAAGAGTGAGGAAATTTTTCATCAAACTCTGTAGCTCATGCATCGAATTTAGTTTCACAACTTAAATCTTAATGTCGATTTAATTAAGATACAGATCCTTAGTTTTAGTCTACAGAAGATAGTAACTTAATCTCGCATATAGTTTAGGAGATATCATAAAATCAAAAAAGCCTTACAAAATTCAATAAATACTTTCGTTTTTCTTTGGACAAAAACTACGTTGACTAGGATTTTCTCGCTGCTACCACCATAACCATGTGAAAGCTGAAAGTCTCTTCTTTAGATTGAGTTAAAAAAATTCACCGAAATTTACTGATCGTAGAACAAAGTTCAAAATTTTCTGAAAAAAGTCATGTAAAATTGTTACCCATAATTTAAGCAAAAAGTGTTGCAGTCATTAAGGCGTAAGTTTTGAATCAAATTGAATTAAAGTGCAAGTCCCCTAGGAGTCAACGGACTTCAACCAAATTTAGTAAATCTCTTTTTTGGGTCAACAAATAGATGAGTGCCGAATTTCATCAAATTCTGTTAAGAATTGCGGCTTATCTTGAGATGTGAAAAATGGGGGTCCAAAGCAGGTACCCCAAGGAGTAGACGAATTTCAACCAAAATTAGTTGAGTTTTTGGCTGAATAACTTTATAGAGATGTGCAAAATTTGTTTTAAATTCTGTTAAGAATTATACATTAAGAATAATAAGGGAAAAATGGGGGTCCAAGGCAGGTACCTCAAAGAATCAATAGATGTCAACCAAAATTATTATAATTTTTTTTTTGGAGGCTAAAATTAGTATGTATGTAAAATTATAAATAGAAAAACTAAAGTGACATTTATAACTCTATTTCACACGTTTCTGATAGATAATTTTCCTTAGAATTCAAATGCCTTTAATATAACAGACATTATTTATGGCATTTATTTCTTTAATTTTCCATTAAAATACTAATTTATTTTCCATGTTCTAGTTTAATGTTACCACTAGAGTTATTGTATATTAAAGTATGCTCTTAATAAGTAGTAACCACTTGTTTGGGTCGTTTTATTATATCAAATTTAATGGTCCTTTTTTGCTTTTACTCTCATTTTGTTATGTCACTGCCATCTCCGAATGACTCCTAGTCTAGTTCGTTTTTGCTGCAAATCAACAGACTATGATGCAGTTTGAGGAGCTCTTTAAAAATCATAATCACTTGAGAATTACTCTTATTAAAAGGGAATAAAAGTACTAAGAAGAAAAGAGCTTAGTACACCCTTATTATGATAAAGTGGTTAACTTGAAAATGGAACAAGTAGATTTTAGTACTTTATGACTGATAAAAAATAGGGGAAGGTAAGCGAAGGAATTACTGAAAATTATATCTAGTTTTAAAAATTTATAAAAAACTTTAAAAAAATTTTCGGTAATAAAATTCGTTATATAAAATAATTCAAAAACTTTAAAAACCATCTATCCCCTCACAATGACTTGTTTGTTGCCCATAAAATTTAATATTATCCCATTTTTATTAAGAGGAAGTTATGAACAAAATTTGTTTGTACTTTTTCTTATATGAACAAAAGCCATGTAATAAGAAATATTTACGTCAAAATAAGATAATAAAAGTTTTCTTTATAAAAATTTTTTCTCAATATTTATGCACGAAAATAGTTTTCAAATTTAAATCAAGTATAAAGACTGGCTAAAGTTAAAATCACTATTTAATATTTAATAAGAAAATTTTTAGATAGATAAACATTTAAAAAATAAGAAATGATTTAATTTTTGAAAAATTTCCTATAAAAATAGGAAATTTTTGAAAAATTTCCTATAAAAATAGGAAAGTTTTTTTTTATAAAAATAAGAAATTTTTAAAAAATTTCCTATACAAATAGGAAACTTTTGAAAATTTTTCAATAAAACAAGAAAATTTTTGAAAAATTTCCTATAAAAATAGGAAACTTTTGAAAATTTTTTCTATAAAAATAGGAAATTTTTGAAAAATTTACATAAAAATAGGAAATTTTTGTCAAATTTTCTATAAAAGTATTAAAAATTTCTTATGAAAATAAGAAATTTTTAAGAAAAAGTCTAATAAAATTAGGCTTTTTCTTAAAGTCTTTTTACAACCATAAACATTAACTTATTAAACAATATAAAATATGACCCTTATCAACTGTCGAAGTCCCTATTTGAAAACCCAGTAGTATTTTATAGAAGCAATTTTCATTCTTTGTGCATATCTTGCTTTATTTCCTTTTATCCAATTTTTTTCTTTTTTACTAATTGCTATTGATTTAAATATTTTCTTATTGCTAACAATCCGTTTTGCTTGCTACGAAAACTAAATGGATTGAAATGTTCTGTTTTTCTTTCTTAAGATTTCAGAGTAATTTGATTCCTTAAGGAGTTGTTTTCTTTTAAAGCAAAAGTCTTTATTAGTAAAAAGGTTTTTGTCTTTATTAGTAAAGGTTTTTGAAAATATCATGAAAAAACTAACTCTTGATAAGAACTTGCAAAAACTAACTAAAAAATTACTCTATTACATAATATAATATTCCAAAACATTATTTTTGTTTAAAGGTAGCAATTATTGCATATTTTATTGAGAACTGGAGATTGTTTTAATTAATTTTACCAAAATCAATCATAGGAGCTTAATCAATAATTGCGATTTTGTGAATAACATACTTTCAGGCAGCTAAATATAGTCAGTAAAAAGATAATTCTTTCAAGGTTTTCCTGTGAATAACACTATGCATTAAAATGAAACATTTTTTTCGCTTAGAAATTTCCCATGAAAAGCACTTTATTCAGATTTTATTCAGAAAAAGCCAATTGCTCTTATCTCTATTTCCCTCTTTTTTATTTATCTGGTTATACATTGCGTATGATTGATGTTGTTACAATTTCTATTGAAATTAAATATTCATCATACGTGATGTTAAACAATTATTTTATCAATTCATACGTTCCGAAACTTTGTTCATAGATCACATGAATTTTGCAAAAAGATTACAATTTTTTAATTGTTTTAAATATTGGAAAAAAATCCAAATTGAAACACATAGATACGAGTATGTAAATGTCATGAATTTGTTAGTTTTTTTAGTGTCATATATTTTTTAACAATTTTAATTTAGAACTGATTTTGGACATACGATTGCGCATTCAATTGAAAAATGACACCAATAAAAACACTTTCTATAGGACCAAGTTGTTATCAAATAAAAAAAGTTTTCCATAGGAAATTTTTCAAAAATTTCTTATTTTTATAGGAAATTTTTCAAAAATTTCTTATTTTTATAGGAAATTTTTCAAAAATTTCTTATTTTTATAGGAAATTTTTCAAAAATTTCTTATTTTTATAGGAAATTTTTCAAAAATTTCTTATTTTTATAGAAAATTTTTCAAAAATCTCCTATTCTTATAGGAAAATTTTCAAAAATTTCTTATTTCTAAAGGAAATTTTTCAAAAATTTCTTATTTTTATAGGAAAATATTTCAAAAATTTCTTATTTTTATAGGAAATTTTTCAAAAATTTCTTATTTTTATAAGAAATTTTTCAAAAATTTCTTATTTTTATAGGAAATTTTTCAAAAATGTCTTATTTTTATAGGAAATTTTTTAAAAATTTCTTATTTATATAGGAAATTTTTCAAAAATTTCTTATTTTTATAGGAAATTTTTCAAAAATTTCTTATTTTTATAGGAAATTTTTCAAAAATTTCTTATTTTTATAGGAAATTTTTCAAAAATTTCTTATTTTGATAGGAAATTTTCAAAAATTTCTTATTTTTATAGGAAATTTTTCAAAATTTTCTTATTTTTATAGGAAATTTTTCAAAAATTTCCTATTTTTATAGGAAATTTTTCAAAAATTTCTTATTTTTATAGGAAATTTTTCAAAAATTTCTTATTTTTATAGGAAATTTTTCAAAAATTTCTTATTTTTATAGGAAATATCTTATTTTTATAGGAAATTTTTCAAAAATTTCTTATTTTTATAGGAAATTTTTCAAAAATTTCTTATTTTTATAAGAAATTTTTCAAAAATTTCTTATTTTTATAGAAAATTTTTCAAAAATTTCTTATTTTTATAGGAAATTTTTCAAAAATTTCTTATTTTGATAGGAAATTTTCAAAAATTTCTTATTTTTATAGGAAATTTTCAAAAATTTCTTATTTTTATAGGAAATTTTTCAAAATTTTCTTATTTTTATAGGAAATTTTTCAAAAATTTCCTATTTTTATAGGAAATTTTTCAAAAATTTCTTATTTTTATAGGAAATTTTTCAAAAATTTCTTATTTTTATAGGAAATTTTTCAAAAATTTCTTATTTTTATAGGAAATATCTTATTTTTATAGGAAATTTTTCAAAAATTTCTTATTTTTATAGGAAATTTTTCAAAAATTTCTTATTTTTATAAGAAATTTTTCAAAAATTTCTTATTTTTATAGAAAATTTTTCAAAAATTTCTTATTTTTATAAGAAATTTTTCAAAAATTTCTTATTTTTATAGGAAATTGTTCAAAAAGAATTTTTAAAAAATATATTATTATTATAGAAAACTTTTAAAAAATTTCCAATTTTTATAGAAAATGTTTCAAAATGTGCTTATTTTTCTGTATTTATACAGGATTTTTTTTTTTATAGGAAATTTTTCAAAAATTTCTTATTTTTAAGGGAACTTTTAAAAAAAATTCTTTTTCTTAGAGAAATTTTTTTGAAAAATTTCTTTTTTTTTAAGAAATTTTTTTAAAAAATTTTTTACTTTCATAGGAAATTTTTCAAAAAATTCTTATTTTTATAGGAAAATTTTCAAAAATTTTATATTTTTATAGAAAATTTTTTAAAAATTTCTTTTTTTTATAAGGAATTTTTAAAAAATTTCTTATTTTCATAGAAAATTTTAAAAAATTTCTTATTTTTATAGGAAATTTTTTTAGGAAATATTTTTATAAAAATTTTTAAAAAAATTTTTTCTGTTTATAAGAAATTTTTCAAAATTTTTTTATTTTTATAGGAAATTTTTAAAAATTTCTAACTTTTGAAGGAAATTTTTCAAAAATTTCTTATTTTTATAAGAAATTTTTCAAATATTTCTTATTTTTATAAGAACTTTTTCAAATTTTTTTATATTTTATAGGAAATTTTTCAAAAATTTCGTATTTTTATAGTAAATTTTTCAAAAATTTCTTATTTTTATAGGAAATTTTTCAAAAATTTCTAACTTTAATTGAAACTTTTTCACAAATTTCTTTTTTTAAGTAAACAATTTTTTAAAAAATTTCTTAAAAAAAAACTTTTGAAAAAATTTCCCTAAAAGAAAGGCATTTTTTAAAAAATATATAAAAATAAGAATTTTTTTAAAAATTTCCTATAAAAATATAAAATTTTAAAAAATTTCCTATAAAAATAAGAAATTTTTAAAAAATTTCTTATACAAAAAAGAAGTTTTAAAAAATTTCCTATAAAAAAAAGAAATTTTTTGAAAATTTCCTATAAAATTAAGAAATTTTTTAAAAATTTCCTATAAAAATAAGAAATGTTTGAAAAATTTTCTATAAATATAAGAACTTTTTGAAAAATTTCCTAGAAAATTAAGAAATTTTTGAAAAATTTCATATAAAAATAAGAAATTTTTGAAAAAGATATTTTTGATTTGAACATAAAACTTCTTGTCGTATAGAAGCTCACGTCAATCTTGAACATTCTGTCCTTAAATTTTGTATATGTTTACAGATGAATTTATTTTACAGAATTTGTTGGTCAAGTGCTTTTTAACTTAAGATTTATTATCATTTAAGTAGTAAACTCTTAGTAAGACTAAAAGTTTGGGGCAGTTGCCGAAACTGTATAAAATACCTCATATTTAAAAGCAAATGGTGAGTGTAGTTGCCATAATAATGGTAATAATTATTTTAAAAGCTTTTTATTTGCATGTCTTCTTTACTAAAAATACTACCAAAGAAAATTTTAAATCTTATTAAATGTAATTAATTTATTTTTAAATTATATTTACTTAAGCTTGACATTAAAGTTTTCATTAAACAAACATTTTTTAGGCTCTAAAGATTTTTAGTATAATAATAAATTACATGCAACACAAGTTTTACTTCTTGTGATAGAAAAATATAAATTATGGGCATCGCTGCTTTTGAGTTACTGTAAAAAATGCCAGTTTTATTTATGGGTCCAACATTGGAAAATTATTTAGAAAAGTCCTTAATACTGTTGTTTGTTTTACTTAAATATTTCAAAAGCTGCATAAAATATTTTTGAGCATAACTAAACTTTGACATCTGGCAAAAATGTTTAAAGAATTTTAAGAATTCACTAGAGCCAGTGAGCATAAACTTTTAGTTAAATTTATTTAATTATAGAGAAAGAGATTTTTGTAATTCTAAGAAATATTTCATATATTTTCTATAACAAATGCTTATATATTATATAATAAGTAAAAGCTCTGTTATTATATTATTAGAATGATTCATGGCATTGAATAAATGTCAACTTTCACTTTATTTCTTAAATAATGCTAATCATATTTTAGAATCCCTTTTAAGTAGAAGTTATAAGCATAACAACACTAGCCAACGAGAAAAATTCTAAGAACTGAAGCTATATTTTTGATTTAATAGAAATTTTAAAATACTAAAATAAACGAACTTCAAATTTTTTTTTGATAAATTTTATATTTTTTTCTATTATATAATATTCAAACATTTTTCCTTTAAAAATGTGTTAGGAATTCTTTTTGCAAACAACCGAAAACAAAATTAAAACACAAACAATTGTAAACAAACTTCACAAAACTGCTTTACAAGTAGCACTGTTCTCTTATACGCGTCTCAATTAAAACTGTTCCTACAATATTCGTTCATCGACCTTATATATTTAGTAGAGTATAGATCAGTGTTGCCACCAACCAAATGTTAAATTACACATGAATCATGACAAAATTAAACATTAAAGTAGGAATTACACATGATTGTTTTTTTAGGAAAATAAAATGTTTTGAATTTAATTTAATTGAACCTTTAATCTTTTTGTTTTTTTTTTGTTTTTTTTTTTGTTTAAAATTTTTCTAAAAAAATGATTTGTAATTTTTTTAATTAATGTTTATCGTTTTTTAATCATAATGCTTTAAAATAAAACAATAAATGGATACTGTTTAATCGTTATTTAGATCTTAAAAATAAAAAAACTAAAATACAAAACATTTTTGAGTAGGTTCAAAAATTGGTCCTCTATTAACACATTTTTGCAAAGTAGGAAACAATCTGTCTCCAAGGAACTTTTATCCCATAATCTTCTGGCTTTAAAGCCCAAAAGTTTTAAAATCTATAAGGCACTCATTATCAAGAGTTTGCAAATCTTTTTTTAAACATATATGTGGTAATATGTAAGAATACCTTAAGTCAAAAATTGAAGTTTTAAGATACAATCAATTTTGTATATTTTTAAACGTACATAACATTGAAAAAACCGAATTTTTTAAAACGGACTAAACACATTTAAATGCCTTTGCTTCTGTAATGCAATAAACACCTTAACTCAATTCTCTCTTATGTCGACTTAAGCTACTATTCCATATTGCCACAGATATATGAATGAATTATAAACAACCAAGTTTGCTAGAAAGTTTTCTTTGACTTACACAAAACTACGGAAATGTTGTTTAACATATTTTAGAAATAAACCATTCATATAATGATTGAGGTTGAAAAGTTTGGGCAACTATGGAATCAACAATATCCGCAATTGTATAAATGTCGTCACTAATATCAAATCTTGTTTTTATTTGACGTATTGCCTCGATATAAAATTCATCGACAATCTTGAAGTATAATTTTTTTTTCTCAAATTAGAGATAGATTTATGAGCAACAATACCAATATATCTATATATCATATTCTGAGGCCCTATGCTCCACTGGGAGTCAAGGATAACAGAAGAAGAATATATCATATTCGTTAATATATATACATACTTTAATTTGAATAGTTTGTTTCCCATAAGCACTGGGATTTTAAAATATACATACATTTTTGTGCAGTTAGAATGAAAAGTTCGATTTTGAAAGGGACGTACATTCCAATATACAAAACTAAAACTAGTCAAAACGACAAAAATTAAAATTACACATGAATTACATATGCAGTCAATTACACATCGTTTACACATGAAAATAAAAATTACACACGATATGTGTAATTACACCTGAAGTGGCAACACTGGTAGAGAGTTTCTAGCGTTTAGTGCAGACGTAAGCAAAGAGAAAGTTCATGCATGTTCCAATACAATCTCGCATGATCAAGAACATACTCACAAATACGTTGTACAAATAGATTATCTAAAGTTAACAGTGACAGAGAGAGAGAAATTGTAGATAAAAGAGAAAAATATTGCTATACTATTTATAGCAAATAAGAGAAACATGTTGCTCTACTTATAGACATAAACAGAATAACAACAACATCAACAGAAACATTCTAGAAAACTCGGGGAAGATATCACGGTTTTATAAATGAGCAACTTTTGTAAAAACTTGGAAAGCGACCTAGTGGGAGTTATAGGCCTTTGTAAATACATACAAAAACCATTTTCAAAGATTTCGAGATATATGTTAAATTTTGAGATATTCACAAAGAACTGTTTTTGGGTAGGTCGTAGTACTTAAGTACCTCCGTTTCCAAAGCGATTTTAAAATTTTAAACAGTTTGAAAGTCAAGGGATCAAGCTTTATCAAGATACTAGGAAAGTCAAGAAACTAGAAAAGTTTTTATCGAAATTTTTTAAAATTTATCGTTACCTTTAAAATTCAAAAGCAGTTTATACCGGTTTACATTTACAAAAGTTATTTTACTTTTTCGAAAGTTAAAATTTATCGATTGCAAAAAAAATATTTTTATAATGATCAACATATGACCAAATCTAGAGTTTGCGATTCAATTCATTTTCAATAGTTTTCAGTGGAGCCATCTATCTTAATTATTCTCACCATTTTAGAAACCTCCGTCGACTCATGCGTAACAACTTTTCTAAATAACTTATCAAGATGAAGTATTATAGTTTACGATTTAATTAATTTTAAGTCATTTTTAGTGGTGCCACCTATCGGAAATTTTTCATATCAACTTAGAAACTTAAGGACGCCAATGTGTAACAACTTTTCCAAAGATCATAGTATGATCAAATGCACAGTTTACTATTTAATTAACTTTAAGCAATTTTCAGTGGCGCCACCTATTGTATCTTGATCATACCAAATTAGGAATTTTCGTCGGCTCATGCGCAATAACTTCGCTAAAGATCGTAAGATGATCAAAATAGTATTCTATAAAGGACATACAGACAGACAAACCTTCATATATATATATATATATATATATATATATGTGACCCGGTCTATGAAAAGCCTATGGCTCAAAAACAAAATTGCGAAAAATTAGCTAATTTTTCGAAATTTTTAGCTAATTTTTCGAAATTAGCTTTTTTAAGTCATAAGCCACCTTTTTTCCCCTTTTCATTCATAGACCGGGTCACATATAGATTTATGGTAAAAATGTTTACATGCGTATTATACTCGTACGTAGTATATGGCCTAGTCGTTTTATGAAAAAATAAATCACTTCTCGATTTTTCGTCTGATTTCAAAAATTAAAATTACATTTTATTAGGAACTAAATTCTCTTATTATATTAAAATAAACTTTTATGAGCTTTTATATAAGAATAAGAAATAAAAAACTACTAAAGCCAAAAAAGTGGACATATTTTATTTTTGTAGATATTCTTAAAAAAAAAATACTTTTGATTTACAAATGAGTAGAAAATTATATGCCATTCTAAAGCGCAATATTTTCTTTTATTTTCTATTAAAAAAAAATTATATCGGGTGCAAACTGGCTAACCTTTTGATCTATAAGCTGTCGAACCTTCTTAAAATCGGTTTTTTTGCGTATAACTCCTAAACTTTGAAGTATTTTTGAAATACCTTTCATGTACTTGATAAGGCCTACAACCCACGCCAGGTCGTTTTCCGAGTCTTTTTTAGAGTAGCAGAGTGTTATTTTAAGAATCCCTAAGATATGTTATACAAAATTTTCTTAAAAGACAAGTCTTTCATGTATATGGAATGTGGCGATTTGACGCTCGTCATTGTGTTGAAAATCCTTAACAGAATACAGTTTTTTTAGCCACATACTATTTGGTATTTCATTCAAATTCTGCAAAAATATGACCCATATTCGACCATATCACTCATAAAAGACTAACTCCTAAAAACCACTTAAATACCCCGAAAATCATCAAAACTTTTAATAATCTATAGATACGATTTTTGCTAAAACTTTTCACAGAAACGTCTTCTGTAAATATTAATCGATGAACTAGACCTTATGACAATCGGTCCATATTTGACTCTAGCCTCCATATCAGACTTACCATCGGAAATAATATAAATATACATGTGTGTGCAAATACATTTAAAATTTCTTATCCCAGACAAAAACCAATGTTTTTAACAGAGCTCTGTTATGCATTTAACAAAACTATATAAAAAAAAGGGGAATACACAAGAAATACGAATTAATAGTGAACCAGGCAACTTGTTCAAACAAGTAGGGTATCGGATTGTAGCTGAGGATGTTTTCTATAGGTACCTATAGTCAAAACCTACCACAGAGCGAGTTGGAAGGAGTTATGAAAAATTTTCCAAAATCTCAAATGTCAGATTATGCTAAGATTCTACGAAAACCAGGCAACGTGGGCTGACAAATGAGGTATCGGTTTGTAGCCAAGGAAGTTATCTAAGAGCAACAATAGTCAGAATATCTATCAGAGTGAGTTGAGTGAGTTTATATATGGAATTATGTCAAAGGGGGATTTCGAAATCCCAGGAAACAAGACAACGTGGGCAGACAAATGTGGTACAGGGTTGTAGCTAAGGAAGTTTTCTTTGGGAATCAATAGTCAGAATATCTAACAGAGAGAGTGGCTAGCAGTTATTGAGATTTTGCTACAATTTCAGCTACAACCCGATACCTCATTTGTCCGACCACTTTGCCTTATTTCCAAAGAATCTGGAATCCTCCCCTAACATAATCCGACCTATGAAATTTTAGAAAAATCTCAATAACTCCTGCCAACTCGCACTGTTAGATATTATGTCCTTGTTGAAGTTTTGCCCTTGTCCTTGTTGAAGTTTTGGAAAACTGTTAATGACTCCTTTCTGCTCGCTATATAATAGGTTTTGACTATGGTTAACCATAGAAATCACACTCAGCTACAACCTGGTTCACTAGGAATTCATATTCCTTGTATAATCTCCTTCTTTTGAGTTCTTTAAAGAACTATGTTAACCACATTACAGAGCTCTGTTAAAAACATTGGTTTGTGTGTAGGGTTGGAAATTTTTAATTTATCTTTATACACATTAATACTTAAGTCTCGAGAAATTGTTGTTGTATTAAGAGAACTAAGCTAAGATGTGTCCCTATATACAATATTTATAGCTGATCTGCATTTAATATTACCGAAGTATATATATATATATATATATATATATATATATGTATATATATATATATATATATATATAATCGTAGTTTAATACCGACTATTTGGTCTTAAACTACGATTTGTTTAACACTAACAAAAGTTTCATCGCTCAAAATATAAAGCTATATCTCATCAATAGTCCGAGAGCTTCAAAGTCTTTTTTAGAGCTTTAAAGTCTATTTCGGAGCTTCTCGACCGTATACAAGAGAGGTCGAAGGTGCTTATTGGTGCAAGCCAACTCTATTGACTCGTTGAAGCATCATCGTAATCGTCGTTGAGTTTCACTGTTCTATCGCTACTATAATGGCATGTACTCAAACGAAATTAGGGATCTTGTTCCTGTAGCCTGTACATTTCTCTAAAGGGATGCCCTTGCATCCCTATAGAGAAAACTTTTTGTTTTTAACCGCATAACACGAATGTGGAATAAACTTCCTGCATCAGTCTTCCCCTCTAATTCTGATATCCAATGGTCAAATCGAATATCCAAAAAACTACTCCTTCTTCCCACAACCTTTTTTCGTAGTTCCATCACAATACATATGCATATTAAAGTGGAGTTTATATAACTCAAGCGTCTGACGATTGAGTGGAATTTACATGTATTTTGTTTTTGTTACAATAACAAAACACATGTAAATTTCACTCAATCGTCAGACGCTTGAATTATATAAACCCATCATAAGGGATTATCACCTGACTGTCGGTCTAATACAAAACAAAAATCTGAGGTTTTAATTACCGTATCTACAGAGGATCTTTTTATCAGAAGGCCTTTCAAATGATAGCCTTGATGTATTTTCCTCATAATAAAGAACAAATATTTATTTTAATTTCGTAAATTCCATTCCAAAACATTTACATATAAAAGGGATTGTTGTGGTATACCAATGATTTACAAATGCTTACATTTATAACGTTTACAAACCAAATGTTGCTCTTAATGAAAACTCTAGAAAGTATAAATAATCTAAATGAGATACATATGAATATATGTACTTAAAACCGAAGTCACGAATGAGGGTGAAATTTGCATGTCATCTTTGAAATTTTAACTAAAAATTCCACATATAAATAAAATTAAATCTTTACAATTATTTGCTTTCAAATCAATTTAATGTGCTGAATTTATTTTCAAATGTTTCTCACTGTGTTCTGTAAATATTTATTTTTCCTTGGCATATTTATGACACTATCTAACATTTCAGCATACATGAACATTTTAATGCTTTTAATATCTGGCCAAAAACATACAAACTCAAATTGTCGTCAACGGCCTAAAAGTATGCTTGCATTTTATACATATCACAGTTTTTTTTCAATTTACAAATTCAGAAGCAAGAAAATTGTTACAGCGACTAAATAAGAGCAGAGGCAACCATTAGAATTTATTTGACAGCATTAGATAAACATTTATTTAGAAGAGATATTTGTTAGTGACAGTAAGCAAATACAAATAATGTCAAAAACAAATGAATATGTAACAAACTGATGCAACAATTTTACATTTACTCTGAGGGAACATTATTTAGCGATAAATGTTAGTTTGAATATTTCAAACTAAATATGTTTAAAAATACATTCGAATACGCATTTTTGCCAAATGTTTGTACAAGAGTGTTTCTGTGTAAGTAAAAATTTGTGCAAATGAAAATAGTAGTTGGCTACGTATAATTAATTTAATGTAGTTTCACGAATTTAGACAAATACTAATCCTTGTACGTGTTCACTAACTACTTTTTCGAATTTTTAATTTTGTAAATTTTTTCGCACATTTGAAAAAGATTAAATTTGGATATTAATATTTAGTTCTAATTTTGTTATAAATCCCAATTTGTTTGACAATAAGCTTAATTAACGACACACTATGCATATAAATGAACTGTGTAGCATACATCTAGGTGTTATTTATAATTAAAATGTTAGCTTATTTCAATTGATTAAAAAATTTACTTCAAAGTAACTTATGAACCGAAAATTCCATAAAAAGAAAGTACATAAACTAAAAAATTTACAAGCAAATAAACAAATAAAGTTGTTTAAGACTATAACTAGACTATGACTAGACTATGACTAGACTATGACTAGACTATGACTAGACTATGACTAGACTATGACTAGACTATGACTAGACTATGACTAGACTATGACTAGACTATGACTAGACTATGACTAGACTATGACTAGACTATGACTAGACTATGACTAGACTATGACTAGACTATGACTAGACTATGACTAGACTATGACTAGACTATGACTAGACTATGACTAGACTATGACTAGACTATGACTAGACTATGACTAGACTATGACTAGACTATGACTAGACTATGACTAGACTATGACTAGACTATGACTAGACTATGACTAGACTATGACTAGACTATGACTAGACTATGACTAGACTATGACTAGACTATGACTAGACTATGACTAGACTATGACTAGACTATGACTAGACTATGACTAGACTATGACTAGACTATGACTAGACTATGACTAGACTATGACTAGACTATGACTAGACTATGACTAGACTATGACTAGACTATGACTAGACTATGACTAGACTATGACTAGACTATGACTAGACTATGACTAGACTATGACTAGACTATGACTAGACTATGACTAGACTATGACTAGACTATGACTAGACTATGACTAGACTATGACTAGACTATGACTAGACTATGACTAGACTATGACTAGACTATGACTAGACTATGACTAGACTATGACTAGACTATGACTAGACTATGACTAGACTATGACTAGACTATGACTAGACTATGACTAGACTATGACTAGACTATGACTAGACTATGACTAGACTATGACTAGACTATGACTAGACTATGACTAGACTATGACTAGACTATGACTAGACTATGACTAGACTATGACTAGACTATGACTAGACTATGACTAGACTATGACTAGACTATGACTAGACTATGACTAGACTATGACTAGACTATGACTAGACTATGACTAGACTATGACTAGACTATGACTAGACTATGACTAGACTATGACTAGACTATGACTAGACTATGACTAGACTATGACTAGACTATGACTAGACTATGACTAGACTATGACTAGACTATGACTAGACTATGACTAGACTATGACTAGACTATGACTAGACTATGACTAGACTATGACTAGACTATGACTAGACTATGACTAGACTATGACTAGACTATGACTAGACTATGACTAGACTATGACTAGACTATGACTAGACTATGACTAGACTATGACTAGACTATGACTAGACTATGACTAGACTATGACTAGACTATGACTAGACTATGACTAGACTATGACTAGACTATGACTAGACTATGACTAGACTATGACTAGACTATGACTAGACTATGACTAGACTATGACTAGACTATGACTAGACTATGACTAGACTATGACTAGACTATGACTAGACTATGACTAGACTATGACTAGACTATGACTAGACTATGACTAGACTATGACTAGACTATGACTAGACTATGACTAGACTATGACTAGACTATGACTAGACTATGACTAGACTATGACTAGACTATGACTAGACTATGACTAGACTATGACTAGACTATGACTAGACTATGACTAGACTATGACTAGACTATGACTAGACTATGACTAGACTATGACTAGACTATGACTAGACTATGACTAGACTATGACTAGACTATGACTAGACTATGACTAGACTATGACTAGACTATGACTAGACTATGACTAGACTATGACTAGACTATGACTAGACTATGACTAGACTATGACTAGACTATGACTAGACTATGACTAGACTATGACTAGACTATGACTAGACTATGACTAGACTATGACTAGACTATGACTAGACTATGACTAGACTATGACTAGACTATGACTAGACTATGACTAGACTATGACTAGACTATGACTAGACTATGACTAGACTATGACTAGACTATGACTAGACTATGACTAGACTATGACTAGACTATGACTAGACTATGACTAGACTATGACTAGACTATGACTAGACTATGACTAGACTATGACTAGACTATGACTAGACTATGACTAGACTATGACTAGACTATGACTAGACTATGACTAGACTATGACTAGACTATGACTAGACTATGACTAGACTATGACTAGACTATGACTAGACTATGACTAGACTATGACTAGACTATGACTAGACTATGACTAGACTATGACTAGACTATGACTAGACTATGACTAGACTATGACTAGACTATGACTAGACTATGACTAGACTATGACTAGACTATGACTAGACTATGACTAGACTATGACTAGACTATGACTAGACTATGACTAGACTATGACTAGACTATGACTAGACTATGACTAGACTATGACTAGACTATGACTAGACTATGACTAGACTATGACTAGACTATGACTAGACTATGACTAGACTATGACTAGACTATGACTAGACTATGACTAGACTATGACTAGACTATGACTAGACTATGACTAGACTATGACTAGACTATGACTAGACTATGACTAGACTATGACTAGACTATGACTAGACTATGACTAGACTATGACTAGACTATGACTAGACTATGACTAGACTATGACTAGACTATGACTAGACTATGACTAGACTATGACTAGACTATGACTAGACTATGACTAGACTATGACTAGACTATGACTAGACTATGACTAGACTATGACTAGACTATGACTAGACTATGACTAGACTATGACTAGACTATGACTAGACTATGACTAGACTATGACTAGACTATGACTAGACTATGACTAGACTATGACTAGACTATGACTAGACTATGACTAGACTATGACTAGACTATGACTAGACTATGACTAGACTATGACTAGACTATGACTAGACTATGACTAGACTATGACTAGACTATGACTAGACTATGACTAGACTATGACTAGACTATGACTAGACTATGACTAGACTATGACTAGACTATGACTAGACTATGACTAGACTATGACTAGACTATGACTAGACTATGACTAGACTATGACTAGACTATGACTAGACTATGACTAGACTATGACTAGACTATGACTAGACTATGACTAGACTATGACTAGACTATGACTAGACTATGACTAGACTATGACTAGACTATGACTAGACTATGACTAGACTATGACTAGACTATGACTAGACTATGACTAGACTATGACTAGACTATGACTAGACTATGACTAGACTATGACTAGACTATGACTAGACTATGACTAGACTATGACTAGACTATGACTAGACTATGACTAGACTATGACTAGACTATGACTAGACTATGACTAGACTATGACTAGACTATGACTAGACTATGACTAGACTATGACTAGACTATGACTAGACTATGACTAGACTATGACTAGACTATGACTAGACTATGACTAGACTATGACTAGACTATGACTAGACTATGACTAGACTATGACTAGACTATGACTAGACTATGACTAGACTATGACTAGACTATGACTAGACTATGACTAGACTATGACTAGACTATGACTAGACTATGACTAGACTATGACTAGACTATGACTAGACTATGACTAGACTATGACTAGACTATGACTAGACTATGACTAGACTATGACTAGACTATGACTAGACTATGACTAGACTATGACTAGACTATGACTAGACTATGACTAGACTATGACTAGACTATGACTAGACTATGACTAGACTATGACTAGACTATGACTAGACTATGACTAGACTATGACTAGACTATGACTAGACTATGACTAGACTATGACTAGACTATGACTAGACTATGACTAGACTATGACTAGACTATGACTAGACTATGACTAGACTATGACTAGACTATGACTAGACTATGACTAGACTATGACTAGACTATGACTAGACTATGACTAGACTATGACTAGACTATGACTAGACTATGACTAGACTATGACTAGACTATGACTAGACTATGACTAGACTATGACTAGACTATGACTAGACTATGACTAGACTATGACTAGACTATGACTAGACTATGACTAGACTATGACTAGACTATGACTAGACTATGACTAGACTATGACTAGACTATGACTAGACTATGACTAGACTATGACTAGACTATGACTAGACTATGACTAGACTATGACTAGACTATGACTAGACTATGACTAGACTATGACTAGACTATGACTAGACTATGACTAGACTATGACTAGACTATGACTAGACTATGACTAGACTATGACTAGACTATGACTAGACTATGACTAGACTATGACTAGACTATGACTAGACTATGACTAGACTATGACTAGACTATGACTAGACTATGACTAGACTATGACTAGACTATGACTAGACTATGACTAGACTATGACTAGACTATGACTAGACTATGACTAGACTATGACTAGACTATGACTAGACTATGACTAGACTATGACTAGACTATGACTAGACTATGACTAGACTATGACTAGACTATGACTAGACTATGACTAGACTATGACTAGACTATGACTAGACTATGACTAGACTATGACTAGACTATGACTAGACTATGACTAGACTATGACTAGACTATGACTAGACTATGACTAGACTATGACTAGACTATGACTAGACTATGACTAGACTATGACTAGACTATGACTAGACTATGACTAGACTATGACTAGACTATGACTAGACTATGACTAGACTATGACTAGACTATGACTAGACTATGACTAGACTATGACTAGACTATGACTAGACTATGACTAGACTATGACTAGACTATGACTAGACTATGACTAGACTATGACTAGACTATGACTAGACTATGACTAGACTATGACTAGACTATGACTAGACTATGACTAGACTATGACTAGACTATGACTAGACTATGACTAGACTATGACTAGACTATGACTAGACTATGACTAGACTATGACTAGACTATGACTAGACTATGACTAGACTATGACTAGACTATGACTAGACTATGACTAGACTATGACTAGACTATGACTAGACTATGACTAGACTATGACTAGACTATGACTAGACTATGACTAGACTATGACTAGACTATGACTAGACTATGACTAGACTATGACTAGACTATGACTAGACTATGACTAGACTATGACTAGACTATGACTAGACTATGACTAGACTATGACTAGACTATGACTAGACTATGACTAGACTATGACTAGACTATGACTAGACTATGACTAGACTATGACTAGACTATGACTAGACTATGACTAGACTATGACTAGACTATGACTAGACTATGACTAGACTATGACTAGACTATGACTAGACTATGACTAGACTATGACTAGACTATGACTAGACTATGACTAGACTATGACTAGACTATGACTAGACTATGACTAGACTATGACTAGACTATGACTAGACTATGACTAGACTATGACTAGACTATGACTAGACTATGACTAGACTATGACTAGACTATGACTAGACTATGACTAGACTATGACTAGACTATGACTAGACTATGACTAGACTATGACTAGACTATGACTAGACTATGACTAGACTATGACTAGACTATGACTAGACTATGACTAGACTATGACTAGACTATGACTAGACTATGACTAGACTATGACTAGACTATGACTAGACTATGACTAGACTATGACTAGACTATGACTAGACTATGACTAGACTATGACTAGACTATGACTAGACTATGACTAGACTATGACTAGACTATGACTAGACTATGACTAGACTATGACTAGACTATGACTAGACTATGACTAGACTATGACTAGACTATGACTAGACTATGACTAGACTATGACTAGACTATGACTAGACTATGACTAGACTATGACTAGACTATGACTAGACTATGACTAGACTATGACTAGACTATGACTAGACTATGACTAGACTATGACTAGACTATGACTAGACTATGACTAGACTATGACTAGACTATGACTAGACTATGACTAGACTATGACTAGACTATGACTAGACTATGACTAGACTATGACTAGACTATGACTAGACTATGACTAGACTATGACTAGACTATGACTAGACTATGACTAGACTATGACTAGACTATGACTAGACTATGACTAGACTATGACTAGACTATGACTAGACTATGACTAGACTATGACTAGACTATGACTAGACTATGACTAGACTATGACTAGACTATGACTAGACTATGACTAGACTATGACTAGACTATGACTAGACTATGACTAGACTATGACTAGACTATGACTAGACTATGACTAGACTATGACTAGACTATGACTAGACTATGACTAGACTATGACTAGACTATGACTAGACTATGACTAGACTATGACTAGACTATGACTAGACTATGACTAGACTATGACTAGACTATGACTAGACTATGACTAGACTATGACTAGACTATGACTAGACTATGACTAGACTATGACTAGACTATGACTAGACTATGACTAGACTATGACTAGACTATGACTAGACTATGACTAGACTATGACTAGACTATGACTAGACTATGACTAGACTATGACTAGACTATGACTAGACTATGACTAGACTATGACTAGACTATGACTAGACTATGACTAGACTATGACTAGACTATGACTAGACTATGACTAGACTATGACTAGACTATGACTAGACTATGACTAGACTATGACTAGACTATGACTAGACTATGACTAGACTATGACTAGACTATGACTAGACTATGACTAGACTATGACTAGACTATGACTAGACTATGACTAGACTATGACTAGACTATGACTAGACTATGACTAGACTATGACTAGACTATGACTAGACTATGACTAGACTATGACTAGACTATGACTAGACTATGACTAGACTATGACTAGACTATGACTAGACTATGACTAGACTATGACTAGACTATGACTAGACTATGACTAGACTATGACTAGACTATGACTAGACTATGACTAGACTATGACTAGACTATGACTAGACTATGACTAGACTATGACTAGACTATGACTAGACTATGACTAGACTATGACTAGACTATGACTAGACTATGACTAGACTATGACTAGACTATGACTAGACTATGACTAGACTATGACTAGACTATGACTAGACTATGACTAGACTATGACTAGACTATGACTAGACTATGACTAGACTATGACTAGACTATGACTAGACTATGACTAGACTATGACTAGACTATGACTAGACTATGACTAGACTATGACTAGACTATGACTAGACTATGACTAGACTATGACTAGACTATGACTAGACTATGACTAGACTATGACTAGACTATGACTAGACTATGACTAGACTATGACTAGACTATGACTAGACTATGACTAGACTATGACTAGACTATGACTAGACTATGACTAGACTATGACTAGACTATGACTAGACTATGACTAGACTATGACTAGACTATGACTAGACTATGACTAGACTATGACTAGACTATGACTAGACTATGACTAGACTATGACTAGACTATGACTAGACTATGACTAGACTATGACTAGACTATGACTAGACTATGACTAGACTATGACTAGACTATGACTAGACTATGACTAGACTATGACTAGACTATGACTAGACTATGACTAGACTATGACTAGACTATGACTAGACTATGACTAGACTATGACTAGACTATGACTAGACTATGACTAGACTATGACTAGACTATGACTAGACTATGACTAGACTATGACTAGACTATGACTAGACTATGACTAGACTATGACTAGACTATGACTAGACTATGACTAGACTATGACTAGACTATGACTAGACTATGACTAGACTATGACTAGACTATGACTAGACTATGACTAGACTATGACTAGACTATGACTAGACTATGACTAGACTATGACTAGACTATGACTAGACTATGACTAGACTATGACTAGACTATGACTAGACTATGACTAGACTATGACTAGACTATGACTAGACTATGACTAGACTATGACTAGACTATGACTAGACTATGACTAGACTATGACTAGACTATGACTAGACTATGACTAGACTATGACTAGACTATGACTAGACTATGACTAGACTATGACTAGACTATGACTAGACTATGACTAGACTATGACTAGACTATGACTAGACTATGACTAGACTATGACTAGACTATGACTAGACTATGACTAGACTATGACTAGACTATGACTAGACTATGACTAGACTATGACTAGACTATGACTAGACTATGACTAGACTATGACTAGACTATGACTAGACTATGACTAGACTATGACTAGACTATGACTAGACTATGACTAGACTATGACTAGACTATGACTAGACTATGACTAGACTATGACTAGACTATGACTAGACTATGACTAGACTATGACTAGACTATGACTAGACTATGACTAGACTATGACTAGACTATGACTAGACTATGACTAGACTATGACTAGACTATGACTAGACTATGACTAGACTATGACTAGACTATGACTAGACTATGACTAGACTATGACTAGACTATGACTAGACTATGACTAGACTATGACTAGACTATGACTAGACTATGACTAGACTATGACTAGACTATGACTAGACTATGACTAGACTATGACTAGACTATGACTAGACTATGACTAGACTATGACTAGACTATGACTAGACTATGACTAGACTATGACTAGACTATGACTAGACTATGACTAGACTATGACTAGACTATGACTAGACTATGACTAGACTATGACTAGACTATGACTAGACTATGACTAGACTATGACTAGACTATGACTAGACTATGACTAGACTATGACTAGACTATGACTAGACTATGACTAGACTATGACTAGACTATGACTAGACTATGACTAGACTATGACTAGACTATGACTAGACTATGACTAGACTATGACTAGACTATGACTAGACTATGACTAGACTATGACTAGACTATGACTAGACTATGACTAGACTATGACTAGACTATGACTAGACTATGACTAGACTATGACTAGACTATGACTAGACTATGACTAGACTATGACTAGACTATGACTAGACTATGACTAGACTATGACTAGACTATGACTAGACTATGACTAGACTATGACTAGACTATGACTAGACTATGACTAGACTATGACTAGACTATGACTAGACTATGACTAGACTATGACTAGACTATGACTAGACTATGACTAGACTATGACTAGACTATGACTAGACTATGACTAGACTATGACTAGACTATGACTAGACTATGACTAGACTATGACTAGACTATGACTAGACTATGACTAGACTATGACTAGACTATGACTAGACTATGACTAGACTATGACTAGACTATGACTAGACTATGACTAGACTATGACTAGACTATGACTAGACTATGACTAGACTATGACTAGACTATGACTAGACTATGACTAGACTATGACTAGACTATGACTAGACTATGACTAGACTATGACTAGACTATGACTAGACTATGACTAGACTATGACTAGACTATGACTAGACTATGACTAGACTATGACTAGACTATGACTAGACTATGACTAGACTATGACTAGACTATGACTAGACTATGACTAGACTATGACTAGACTATGACTAGACTATGACTAGACTATGACTAGACTATGACTAGACTATGACTAGACTATGACTAGACTATGACTAGACTATGACTAGACTATGACTAGACTATGACTAGACTATGACTAGACTATGACTAGACTATGACTAGACTATGACTAGACTATGACTAGACTATGACTAGACTATGACTAGACTATGACTAGACTATGACTAGACTATGACTAGACTATGACTAGACTATGACTAGACTATGACTAGACTATGACTAGACTATGACTAGACTATGACTAGACTATGACTAGACTATGACTAGACTATGACTAGACTATGACTAGACTATGACTAGACTATGACTAGACTATGACTAGACTATGACTAGACTATGACTAGACTATGACTAGACTATGACTAGACTATGACTAGACTATGACTAGACTATGACTAGACTATGACTAGACTATGACTAGACTATGACTAGACTATGACTAGACTATGACTAGACTATGACTAGACTATGACTAGACTATGACTAGACTATGACTAGACTATGACTAGACTATGACTAGACTATGACTAGACTATGACTAGACTATGACTAGACTATGACTAGACTATGACTAGACTATGACTAGACTATGACTAGACTATGACTAGACTATGACTAGACTATGACTAGACTATGACTAGACTATGACTAGACTATGACTAGACTATGACTAGACTATGACTAGACTATGACTAGACTATGACTAGACTATGACTAGACTATGACTAGACTATGACTAGACTATGACTAGACTATGACTAGACTATGACTAGACTATGACTAGACTATGACTAGACTATGACTAGACTATGACTAGACTATGACTAGACTATGACTAGACTATGACTAGACTATGACTAGACTATGACTAGACTATGACTAGACTATGACTAGACTATGACTAGACTATGACTAGACTATGACTAGACTATGACTAGACTATGACTAGACTATGACTAGACTATGACTAGACTATGACTAGACTATGACTAGACTATGACTAGACTATGACTAGACTATGACTAGACTATGACTAGACTATGACTAGACTATGACTAGACTATGACTAGACTATGACTAGACTATGACTAGACTATGACTAGACTATGACTAGACTATGACTAGACTATGACTAGACTATGACTAGACTATGACTAGACTATGACTAGACTATGACTAGACTATGACTAGACTATGACTAGACTATGACTAGACTATGACTAGACTATGACTAGACTATGACTAGACTATGACTAGACTATGACTAGACTATGACTAGACTATGACTAGACTATGACTAGACTATGACTAGACTATGACTAGACTATGACTAGACTATGACTAGACTATGACTAGACTATGACTAGACTATGACTAGACTATGACTAGACTATGACTAGACTATGACTAGACTATGACTAGACTATGACTAGACTATGACTAGACTATGACTAGACTATGACTAGACTATGACTAGACTATGACTAGACTATGACTAGACTATGACTAGACTATGACTAGACTATGACTAGACTATGACTAGACTATGACTAGACTATGACTAGACTATGACTAGACTATGACTAGACTATGACTAGACTATGACTAGACTATGACTAGACTATGACTAGACTATGACTAGACTATGACTAGACTATGACTAGACTATGACTAGACTATGACTAGACTATGACTAGACTATGACTAGACTATGACTAGACTATGACTAGACTATGACTAGACTATGACTAGACTATGACTAGACTATGACTAGACTATGACTAGACTATGACTAGACTATGACTAGACTATGACTAGACTATGACTAGACTATGACTAGACTATGACTAGACTATGACTAGACTATGACTAGACTATGACTAGACTATGACTAGACTATGACTAGACTATGACTAGACTATGACTAGACTATGACTAGACTATGACTAGACTATGACTAGACTATGACTAGACTATGACTAGACTATGACTAGACTATGACTAGACTATGACTAGACTATGACTAGACTATGACTAGACTATGACTAGACTATGACTAGACTATGACTAGACTATGACTAGACTATGACTAGACTATGACTAGACTATGACTAGACTATGACTAGACTATGACTAGACTATGACTAGACTATGACTAGACTATGACTAGACTATGACTAGACTATGACTAGACTATGACTAGACTATGACTAGACTATGACTAGACTATGACTAGACTATGACTAGACTATGACTAGACTATGACTAGACTATGACTAGACTATGACTAGACTATGACTAGACTATGACTAGACTATGACTAGACTATGACTAGACTATGACTAGACTATGACTAGACTATGACTAGACTATGACTAGACTATGACTAGACTATGACTAGACTATGACTAGACTATGACTAGACTATGACTAGACTATGACTAGACTATGACTAGACTATGACTAGAGTATATCTTGTCATATGTTCTTTACTTCTATATATGATTGTTATAACTAGAAACTAAATACCAACCCAGCAAAACTTTTCATTACCAAGTAATGAGTTAAACAGCTAAACTATTGAACAGGAACTACTTACACATTTACTATTTAAGTCATTACATTAACATGAGGATGTTATTGGAGGCAAGTACTTACCAATTGCAGAAAAGTAATGACTTGGGTAAGCAGTTGGAAAACAACAACAACAACATTTTTTTTTGTTGTTTTATTTAAAAAAATATTATTTTTAAACGAAATACAAAACTTTTTTTATGACCCCATGGGGGATTGAACCCAGACCCCTACGACTACTAAGGGGAGACTCTTCCACTGAGCTACTTCATATGTTGAAAACTTGGCAGCTTATAATTTATATAAACAATTTTTATTTTTAGATCCAAAATCATATGACAATAACTTTGTTTTTTCCTGCTTTTTTTGGTTTGTTGTAATTTTTTGGAAAAATATTTTTATACGATTTTTTGTAAATGTTTAATGCATTTAATAAACAATAAAGAAGTTTCTGCGAATATTGTCCAATTTTATAGGCCAAACTTAAAGACCAATCAGAACTGTGTTTGGTATCCAACATCCCCTACATAATCCAAATTGACTCATGATGGTATTTTTTCATTACCGTGAGTAAGTTTTCCAAAATTTTTTTACAGAAGGTAATATTTAAGCTCTTAAATTTCAAAAATCATTAAAAAAGACTTTTTTAATAAAAAAAAATTTAAAAAAATTGTTGGTCTTGGTGGGATTTGAACCTGGGCCATTCAGTTCAAATTCCCATTTTAATTACAAATAAGTACTTCTGTAATAACTTTTTAGTTATTCAGAGGGTATGTTGTAGTCACTACAAGGTAACCAGTTATCAGAGTACTTGCCATTACCGAAGTTTTGCTGGGAAAGTTTTTCCCTTGATTATTATTTTTCTGTGGGTTGTTTTTTTCTCTTGATTTTGTTTTATTTCAGCTGCAGGTTTTTCGTTAGTTAAGTGAATGTCTGTTGTCTATTTCTCTTTTTATTTTCAATTGCAACGTAAGTCATTTAGGTAACTAACAACCCTAAGGGTTTTTAAAAAGATTGTTCTAGTGGTTGCCTGGTTTGTTTCTGGAGTGTAATATATTGCATGTAATAGAAATTTGATAAAGCTAAGCAGAAACAATAGGCTTTTCTATAGCAGGCAGTTTCATAAAATTGTTGTGTGAGTGTGGTTGAGCATATAAGCTTACGTTTTTGTTTAGAATCTAAGCGTTAGGGAGATTACAATATTTCCCATTATTAAATGAACTTAAGTCTCGTTATCAACGATAACAGTTTTTAAAGGGTTAAGTATGTTTAAATGAGAAGTTACTAAGAAATCTACTTTTATCATGAAGGGTGCCCTCCTACTTCTGGTCTCAAAAAATAATTTATTTTTGTCTTTAATTACGTATTTTGATACTTTTATTTATTGATTACTATTGATGTTAAATTGTAGTTAGCGAAGGGTATATAATATTCTTAATAGTTGACTTTTTAATTTTTCTTCTTAACTATTCTTTTTGATTCCTATTGCAATTCTTGCAAATATTTTGCAGACAAACAAAAATGAACCTGCGGCTAAGAAGCTCACAAACTAAATGTTGCCAATTAGTTTTGATCCTTTTTTAGCGTGTTCTTATTTAATTATTTATGAGCTAGAAACAAATGAGAAAGTGAAAGTTAAAAAGAAACTTCCGTCTATTAGCCCCAAAGTTGAATGTAGTATTTAAATATCGAAAACTTTGCCAGTAAATTGGCTGTGCAGCATAAGTTTTAATTAAAGGTTTACCTTTAATTATAAAGAAATATTTATTTCTTGCAGGTATTGTTTCCTCCTGCCCTAAAGTGATTATCTTGATTTTCTTTTTGGAAAAAAGCAAAAAGAAAACTATGAAACTAGATTAATTAATTGAGGTTTTAGGAGCTTATTTTGTTTTTTAATGCGAAAATATATACATTTATAGTAGAATGATCAAATTTGACCCACTTTTGCAACAATTGTCCTTAAGCTAGGAATATTGACTGACAATCCTATGAAAGCTTATTTCCTTTCCTATCGCATTCATGTTTTAAATTTTCAGACTTATTTCAAAAATAAGAAATTTTACACTAAAATATAATTTTTATCATATATTAATATTAATCATACGCCCAGCAGTACAAAACTAGTTGGCTTTAGAAAAACTTATATGACATGTGAATGGTTTGAGATATTTTAAAAAAATTTAACACTATTGATGCTAAGATGATAGAAAAAAAAAGTAAAATAAGTTAAAACAATTTCAAACGCTCCAACATTAGCAAAAAAGAGCACAAATGCTGATCTCTTAAAATTTTATTATAGAATAAAAATCATCATATTAACTCCTTATCTCTGTTTGAAACCAACTTTTAGGACCTGACTTGCATATGAAATATTTTACACTATTATCCTCTTAAAACTTCAAGACCAGCATAAACATTTAAAGCTCTTTATATGTTTCTTACTTTCTAAGAACATAATTAAACTTTTGTCAATCGCTAATGACCAGCATTTTTTCAACATTATTATTAAAGTGCAGTTAAATATTTTTCCACTTTTATGAAAATTTAATTAAAAATTATTTACGTGCTTTGGATACGTAAATACTAGTATTGTATTAAAAAGCTTGTAGAAACTTGTACAAATTGGAAAAATAAAACAAATTTAAATAATTGAAATTTTGAAATAATGGAAAAAGTTATGTCACATAATTTTGAAACAAACAAAATTTTACAACAGAAACAAAGAAAAATGTCTAATCATAAGAAGGAGAAATTTGGTATAAAAATGTTGGATATTTAGTATAAATTTTCGTACTAAGTAGACCTTTCAGTACTTAATAGTAATATTTATACCCTTCACCACCACAGGAGGAATGGGTATTATAAGTTTGTGCTGATGTATGTAACGCACAGAAATATTTATATTAGATCCACGTCTAATAATACCAATATTTTTAGAATCACTTTCTGAGTATATTTAGCGATGTCTTCGGGCTGGCTGGACCCCCATGTAAACCATGTAATCAAAGTACAAGACGCAATTCTAAAGATAATTTGATGAAATTTGTCGCATATCATTTATGAAAAACTTTAAAGTCGATTTTTTCGTTAACTATGATAGCTAGAGCAAAAATAACAAAATCCTGTAATCACTCAAAAAAAATGATTTTTTGAAATTTTTTAAGGAAAACTTTAAAGTCGATTTTTTTGTTAACTATGATAGCTAGAGCAAAAATAACGAAATCCTGTGATCACTCCAAAAAATTGATTTTTTCGAAATTTTTTTATGAAAAACTTTAAAGTCGATTTTTTCGTTAACTATGATAGCTAGAGCAAAAATAACGAAATCCTGTAATCACTCAAAAAAAATGATTTTTTGAAATTTTTTTAAGGAAAACTTTAAAGTCGATTTTTTTGTTAACTATGATAGCTAGAGCAAAAATAACGAAATCCTGTGATCACTCAAAAAAAATGATTTTTTCGAAATTTTTTTGTGGGATCATGGCTATTGAAACCCGTCAAAATCGGTCTATTATTTATGGTACCTACCATAGGTCCCACTTCCCGGAATTGATATCTTGGCCACAAATATCAATATTTATACTCTTTACCACCATAGGTGGAAAGGGTATTATAAGTTTGTGCTGATGTATGTAACGCATTAAAATATTTGTCCTTTTAGTATGCCAATAGGCTTAGAATCAATTTCTGAGTCGATTTAGCGATGTCAGTCCGTCATTCCGTCTGGCTGTACTCCATATAAACCATGTAATCAAAGTACAGGTCGCAATTCTAAGGATAATGATGAAATTTGGCACAGATAATTTTTTTAACAGTGGGACTATGGCTATTGAAATTCGGAATAGATATTTTGGCCCCAAATATCAATATTTTTGCATAAATTTGAAGCAAACACTGCTCACGTAAACCAAAATCACTGCACCAAATTTTGATGAAATCGGTCCACATTGGACCATAGCTCCCATACAAACTCTTCAGTAAAAACGCAATAAATGAGGCAAAAATCTCTTAAACGCTCATAAATCTGAAGATAATGTGAGTTTAGAGTTTATTTTTTGCAAACATAATTTTTGTAAAATCTATAATCAATTTCCCAAGTTTCGAGATAATCGATTTACATTTGACCCTAGCTCTCATATAAGTCAAAATGACAGAAACAGCTTAGCAAATATTTGTCTTTATACAGGAAAAAGTACACCTTTGACCTTAGTGGTGAAGGGTATCGTATGGTTGGGCTTGACCGACTATAGCACTTTCTTACTTGTTTTCATCATAAATACTAGGAAAAGTCAATAAGACCATGTCTTTTGCCTTTTTAGTTTCCCAGCTAGTTAAAAAAAACAACGCTACATATGTTATGCTGCGTCGTTTACTTTTTGTTTGACAGAAAAAAGTAAATATCGTATCAAATTCCATAAAATGTGGTTGTCTGCCCCGAATTACAAAAAGTCAAAAACTTAAAATAAAAACTTGAGCACGTACAGCTTCAAAAAGACATATCTTTTCGATATGTTTTAGTAATACAAAACCTACAGCCTAAAATTCTAAGAAATATTTTTGTATTTGCTAAGTTCTTTATAACGTCCTTGACCATTAAATTTTGTAAAGAAATTCACAAAAAAAATAAATATTAAGATAATAATCTTAATAATAACAAAGTAGTAGATGCCTTTATTATGTTTTGCAGAATTCAATGTTTTTTATTAGGTCACTAATTTTTGATTATATACTAAATAGGCAAATATATGCAGATGATTTTTGTACGATAACAAAGTAAAGATTTTGGACTTTATTTTAATTTTATTAACTTCGGTTTTCACTTTGTTAAAGTTGTATAGTTCACAAACTGGCATAAATGTTATCTTTTTCTGAAAATTAAAGAAAATGTTTCCCATTCACCTAATGCTAATATTTGTATCAGTTATCACCAAATTTTATAACAAAGCAAACAAATAAATACTGGAGTATTCAGTTATATGCAAATATATGCAGATGATTTTCATACAATTACAACGTAAAGACTTTGGACTTTAATATTAACTACATTGAGATTCCTACGTCTTTACCTTATAAAAGTTGTATAGTTCATAAACAGTTGTAAATATTTATTATCAACAGGAGTAAATGTTTATTCTTTCTGAAAACAAAGTAAATATGTTTCCCTTTTACCTCAAAATTCACATGAAACTTTCTAAGGCTAATATTTGTATCAATTATCACCAAACTTTATAACAAAAAAAACAAACAAACAAACGAAAACTGCAGTATTCAATTATATGCAAATATATGCAAATGATTTTTATACAGTTACAAAGTAAAGACTTTGGACTTTAATAAGAACTACATTTAGGTTCCTACGTTTTAACCTTGTAAAAGTTGTGTAATTCATAAACTGTTGTAAATAGATATTATCTACAAAAAGTAATACAAAACATTAAAAACTTATTTCATAACAAACAAAAGTTTTTCCCGTTCACTTCATAATTCACATGAAACTTTATAACGCTAATATTTGTATCAATTGTCATCGAACTTTAGCATAATAAGGGTGACCCTAATCTATTACGGTATCTTTATTGCAACAAAAATTCTAACAAACGGAAACTATAACAGTGTTCGTTTATAATTTTCTACACACAATTATAATCCACAAAGTAGTAAATGGCTTCGTTATATTTTTGCAGAATTTAAAAGTTTACTTATCTTGATTAAGTCACTTATTTTAAATAATAATCTAAATACGCAAATATATGCAGATAACTTTAATACAGTTACAAAGTAAAGACTATGGACTTTAATACGAACCACATTTTAGTTTCTACGTTTTTAGTTTATAAAAGTTGTATAGTTTAAAACTGTTGTGAATATTGATCCTTACAAAAAGAAATAAATTCAAAAAATTAAAAACATATTTCATAACTAACAAAAGTTTTTCCCGTTCGCTTCATAATTTACATGAAACTTTATAACTTTAATATTTATAACAACTGTCTCCGAACTTTTGCAAAATCAGGGTAATCCTTATGTATCACGATATTCTCATTGCAATAAAACTTCTAACAGACAAAAACTGTAGTATTATATAATATTTTTTACATATTTAATCCACAAAGCGGTAAATCAGTTCATTATGTTTTTATAGAGTTTAAAAATTTACTTTTCTTGATTAAGTCACTAATTTCTAATTTAAGGCTTAATATGCAAATATATGCAGATGATTTGTATACGATTGGAAAGGCTAATATTTGTATGAACTGTCACCGAACTTTTGCAAAATTAGTAGAACCCTAATATATCACAGTATTTTTATTGTAACAAAACATTTAACAAACAAAAACTGCAGTATTTATTTAAATTTTACTACATATTTAATCCAAATTCTGTAAACGCCTTCATTATATTTCGAAATTCAAAAACTTAATTTTCTTGTTTCAGCCACTTAATTTTAATTATAAGCAAAATATGCAAATATATGCAGATGATTTTTATACACTAACAAAGTAAAGATCCTGGACTTTAATATAAATTATATTTTTGGTCCCGTATTCTTACTTTATAAAAGTTGTATTGTTTACAAGCAGGCATTAATATTAATTGCTTTCAAAAAGAAATACAAAACATTAAAAACATACATCATAAATAACAAGAGCTTTTAATGTTTACTTTATGATTCACATGAGATTTTATAAGGCTAATATTTGTTTCAACTGTCACCGAACTTTTGCAAAATAAGGGTGACCCTAATGTATTACTATATTTTTTAAAAATTCTAACAAACAAAAACTGCAGTATTTATTTATCTTTTTCTACTTTTTAATCCAAAAAGCGGTAAATGCCTTCATTATATTTCAGAATTTAAAAATTTAATTTTCTTGATTAAGTTTAAAATTTTTGGTTATAGACTAAATATGCAAATATATGCAGATGATTTTTAATAGTTTCAAAGTAAAGACCTTGGACTTTAATATGAACTACATCTTAGGTCCTACGTTTTTACTTAATAAAAGTTGTATTCTTCTAAAGGGAAAAAATATTTATTCATTATGAAAAAAAAACAATGGAAAACATTAAAACAATATTTCATAAATAACAAAAGTTTTTCCCGTTCACTTTATGATTCACATGAAACTTTCTAAGGCCAATATTTGTATCAACTGTCACAGAACTTTTGCAAAATAAGGATGACCCTAATATATCGCGGTATTTTAGTTGCACTAAAAATTCTAACAAACAAAAACTGCAATATTCATTTATTTTTTTCTACTTTTTAATCAAAAAAGCGATAAATTTTAATTTCTTGATTAAGTTTAAAATATGCAAATATATGCAGATGATTTTTATTAAGTTTCAAAGTAAATATTTTGGACATTAATATGAACAACATTTTAGTTCCTACGTGGTTACCTTATAAAAGATGTATTTCTACAAAAAAAAAAGTAAAAAAAATAGTTTCATAAATAACAAAAGCATTTTCCGTTCATTTCATGATTCACATGAAACTTCCTGAGCTTAAATATTTGTCGTCGAACTTTTGCCAAATATGGATGATCCTAATGTATCACGTCATCTTTATTGCAACAAAAATTCTAACAAACTAAAACTGCAGTGCTCATTTATAATTTTCTACATACAATTATAATCCACAAAGTGGTAAATGCTTTATTATATTTTTGCAGAATATAAAAATTTACTTTTCCTGATGAAGTCACTTATTTTTTATTATAGGCTAAATATGCAAATATATGCAAATGATTTTTATACAGTTACAAAGTAAAGACTTTGGACTTTATTATGAACTACACTTTTGGCCCTGCGTTTTTATTTTATAAAAGTTATATCATTCAAAAACTCCTGTAAAAATTTATTCTTTGCAAAAACAAAGTAATAAAAAACGTTAGGAAAATATTTAATAAATAACAAAAATTTGTCCAGTTCAATTAAAGATTCACATACAGCTTTCTTAAACTAATATTTGTATCAAATGTCACTAAACTTTTGCAAAATAAGGGTGACCCTAATGAATCAATGTATTTTGCAACAAAACTTCTAACAAACAAAACCTGCAGTATTCTTTTATATTATTCTACTTATTTAAGCCAAAAAGCCGTAAATGCCTTCATTAAATTTTGTATTTTTCAAAAATTTTCTTTTTTGATTAAGTCACTAATTTTTGCTTATAGCCTAAATATGCAAATACATGCAGATAATTTTTATACGGTTGGAAAGTAGAGACTTTGAGCTTTTATTTGAACTAAATTTTTAATCCTACGTTGTTACCTTATAAAATGTGTATAGTTCCTAAGCTGGAGTTAATATTTATTCTTTACAAAAAGTAAAAGAAAGTAATAGAAAACAAAAAAAAAAATAACAACAGAAGTTTTCCTTCACTTTATGATTAACATTAAACTTTCTAAGGCTAATATTTGTATAAATTGTCACCGAAATTTTGCAAAATAAGGATGACCCTAATGTATCACGGTATTACGGTTTATTGTAACAAAACTTATAAAAAACAAAAACTGCAGTATTATTTTATAAGTTTCTACTTATTTAATCCAAAATGCGGTAAATATGCCTTCAATAGTTTTTGCAGATTTCGGAAATTTACTTTTTCGATTAAGTCACTAATTTTTGCTTTTAGCCCAAATATGCAAATATATGCAGATAATTTTTAAACAGTTAGAAACTAGAGACTTTAGGCTTTCATCTAAACTACATTTTAAATCCTACGTTATTACTTTATAAAAGTTGTATAGTTCATAATCTGGCTTTTATATATAATATTTACAAAAAGTAATAGAAAACACAACAAATTTTTAATATCAAAAGTTTTTCTTCACTTCATGATTCACATGAAACCTTCTAAGGCTAATATTTGTATAAATTGTCAACAAACTTTTGCAAAATAATGATGTCCCTTATGTATTACTGTAATAATATCATGTAACAAGAACTTCTAACAAACGAATTAATTTCTTAATCACTAACTAATTCAATAAATCTAATTTATTTTATTTTGCAATAAAACAAATATCAGTACAACTTTTTGCCACAACACATTCTCCTTTTAGTAAATAATCTAAAAGTTTTGAAAACAAACATTAAAGTCAAAGGACCTACAAACCAACAGACACACACAAACCAAGTTTTATAACATATATTTCTTTCTATATAGAAGGAAATGTGTCAACACATTTAACTAAAAA